>JAYRBW010069239.1:0-27224 GCA_036023295.1 Invenusta paracnida | reverse complement strand
TAGGTCAGGTTGGTGCCGCAAATTTAAATAAATGTCCCTTCTAGATAAGCGGCCAACAAATACGTCTATTTCTATGGTTTTAAATTAAAACACGTTGAAACTATATTTAGAAGAAAGTTTTCGTGCTGCTTTTATGTTTTGGTGATTGAATTAACTTTTAGATTATTAATTGAATTATTTATTTATTGACTATAATATACTTATTGTTAATTAGACGCCATAAAAGAAGTGTTTTTGTTCCCCTTAATCAGAATTGTTTAAAACCAGATTTACAATTATCAAGATATACACATGCATGGATTGGTTTACATGGACTTCGCAGGGAAGGAATTACAACTTGGAGTGATAGAAGTAGAACACAGTTCATGTAAGTTTTATAACTAAATAACATAATTATTGTATTAATGCACATGGAACGTACCTTCTTCAAAGCTTTCCAACCTGACAATTTTATCAAATATTGAGATCTCGTATCTGTTTTTTAGTTTTCTCATATGCATGTCGTTTACCTCTGATTAGTGGGCTTCGAAAGTAAGTGGAGCTAAAGCAGATTTTATGATTGTCATCAATCCAAGATATATCTATATCTATCTTTATCTATCTGTATCGTACATATCATTGTGACAGCTGTGCCTGAAACTATTTGCAACCTCTTCTGACATAGTATTCTTCCATGTTTTTTGACATTGAAACGGTTTCTTGTCATCGCTAGTTTGCTTAAAATAACAATGTTATCCTAGATTGAATATATACATCTAGGTTGCACAATTACAAGCCTAATTAAATGTTATATCACAGGGACTTGTACCACAATTTATTAGATACTGGGATCACAGCAAATTAAACGACACTACTAACTGGGATTGCGGCGCAATCGATAGGAAGGGAGTTTACACCAACAAGAATTGCGACTTTCTTTTTCCCTTCTTCTGTGCCGATAGTAAGTTATTTTTTGTTTAGACGCATTCACAAATACAATCGTTATAGTAAATAATGATGTCAATTGCCATAAATTGATACAATAAATATGTCATATATATTATATTTCTACATTTAGAGCGACATACATTTGATGATTCATTCAAAAACAAACGTGAGTATTACAATATCATGTTTTTATTCAATGCTTTTAAATCTATATATAATGTATATATATATATATATGTTAAACTTTCAATTCCAAAAACTACTGGAATATTAAAAATATATTAATATTAGAGCTGTAATCATTAAAGCTTTCAATCAAATAGAATTTAAGCAGCGCATATTGATTGTACAATTTAACGTTTATAATAGGGGTACTTATATTTTTACAGCATACCAAATTTATGATTATTTGAAATGTGCGTGTCACCCAGAAATATTCAATTTAACACATAATTTGCAGTATTTTGTTTTATTATCTGCGTTATCCATTACATTTAAACATATTATCTTTTAATCATATCTACTGTATCGGCATTAATACATTAAAGCTTACAGGTGATTACAACAAAGAAAAATACGTTTAATGAATATGATATCAATACTTGGTATTCGTAGGTAATTATCAAAGACTGCTTAAAAAATCAAATTTCTCCTCCTAGATTTTTGTCGCAATAAACAATGCTTTGTTTTTTCAAAAATGATGAAAACTAGGAAAGATGCAAATGATATCTGTAGATCTCAGCATCGTCATCTTTTTGCATTTCATGATCAGGATGAGTTGGTAAGACTTTTGTTATTTGCTTATATATACACTTTCTTTAAGTATACTGTGAAATATGTATATTTTATAGTAATAAATGTATAATGAAAAGTCACAATTTGAAAATAGGATTGTTTGTTAGAAGTTTGTACGACTGTTTCTACTATATTTTGAAGAGATTGTAAAATATTTTTTGGAGTTTAGATTAATGTTAATATCTAAAAATATACAAACATATACATAATTAGTTTACGCTTATATATATATTATATTTTGTGAAATATATATACAATCTAACATTAACACATCAGTCATCATCATAAACTCCCTATGTGGTAAATTGTACATTAAACTGCATTTTGAGACACCAATGTTCCTCTTCAGGTAGAATAAATATGAAACTGGGCGAGTATTCTATATATACATTTAATTTACGAAACATAAAAGAACTTCCAAAAATTAACTAACTATGCAGTTCAATGTTAATTTACTTTTAATTTATTTTGCTGCATAAAACTATTTTTCGTTAAAGAAATTTGTGATCGCGCAAGCCTTTCGTCAATTTGGGAGACAGGATTTTTGGACAGGCCTGATTTACTCTGATGATGTAAAAAGGTTTATCTTTTCAGATAACACATTATTCAACTATCAGTAAGTCATTATGTCTAGTTACCTAAGTTATCTATTGAAAAAGAATTTCACTATTATATATATATATATCACTATTTCCGGCGAATTATAAATAAGATTCATTAATTTCACTTCTTGAAACTTGTTAGTCATTATTCATATCCGAAAATAATAACTTTGCAGGACAATTATGATTGTTAGCTATTGTTATTCCTTTTCATATTAAATTTCATGTAAATGTAATTAATTTAATTAAAAATATATATTACTATAGATGCGCAAACGGAAAACATAATGTTTCATTTTTCTATTATATACTAATTATTAAATAAGTAAACTACATATATACTGCATAATTAGAGAAAAACTAATCAGTAAAGATAACTATTCTCATAAATAGAATATAAAACTGAATTAATTATTTTGAAATACCTAATTATAGTCGTAAATATATTTCTTAAACGTAACATTATAAAATCCATGGTACCTATATATTAAAGATAGTTTTATATTTTTCGTAGTACATTTATGGCACTAGAATTACATTTAATCGAATTTAATAAATGAAATTTGTTTAAACAGATCGTAGTAATAGAAATACGTGTACTAATAATACAGTAAGTATATTAAAACTCATATATCTATGGTCGAAATCATAAACATTTACGGAGAGCAATTAATTAAAAACTTTTCTTCGAAATATCTATATCTGAAGGCCTGCATAAATTATGTTACCATTTTATTTATCAACAGACCTTGGGACAAGACCATTCCAGATGAGCATATGAAGAAGAAATGTATGCTCATTAAAAGCAGTGGAACAATCCAAAGGGCGATGTGTTCAGACGAGCGCAATTTTGTCTGTTCTTACACTCGTGAGATTTTAGTTTAACATGAATGTTTTTCTACAAATATTATTTTATGCAAACATAAAGTAAATGTACATCATCAACATGAAATAATAAATGTGAAAACGACTTCATTATAATTCAAATCGAAATTATCTCTTTTAGCATTAAATTATATTTTTTGTTCTACTATTACAATATATACATATATGTATACGTACATGTATTGGTGTGTATTTTACCATTTAATCGAAATATACATATATTGAGTCCTCAGTCCCAATAATTAAAAAACTAGCTGAAATCAAACGTTTATGTAAGTTACACAATAGACTAATATAATCTGTACAACAAAAATGACAAGAATTCAATATAAAAAACTTATAATATTATTACTGGTGCTAAGAACACAAATCCTGAAGTATATATATAATAATACTTATTTTGAATATTACAATTAAAACTTATTTAAAATAAAAAATACTTTGATATTCGTCTTCAGCTTAAGTCTTCTATACATGTTTTAATTATCAAGAATACGTCTAAACGGCGATAATTCTTTTGAGAGTAAAAATACTTATGTCTTTAAAAATTGGTGGAATCAAAATATCAAAATTAGAATCACTAACGTCGTAATAATGTACTGTTTGTAGAATTTGACTGTAACATGGAGGACTACAGATATGGGAAAATGAAAAAAAGTTGGCCACAAGCAGAGGCAAGCTGCAATGCTCAAGGACGCCATTTAGTGTCAATCCACAGTGAAGCTCAGTTGGTATGAAACATTTATTTAAGACATGCTTAAAGTTTATTTTATTTGTTTTTATTTTATATGCTTACGTTTAACAACCTGCTGCACGTTTTTATATTACTTTGTATTTCAATTTTGAAAAATAATACAAATATTATCCCCACTAAAAATGTTATCAAACATTGTATGTCATTTTTATATCAGACTAACTGATAAACTAATCTTAATATTACATTGACCCGGAATTATTAGTCTAGGAAACCCCTTGCGTTGACTCATCACACATTACAACATTCTCTTCTGATTCAAACGACCTAAATATTTGAGGAGTCAATCATATATCTAAATTACATACACGTAATCTGAATTGGATTCTGACATTCAGCTATATATCGTCCAATTATATCATCATAATAACTAAAGCTATATACTCCAGAACACTATATATAATTTTAATAAAATGTAACTCTAATATTTCTAAACAATACACATGCAATACCCGATAGAAATAAGTTTGTAATAAAATCTGTATAAATCTGTTTAAATTTAATCACCAAAAACGGATAAAAGAATACGAAAAATTTATAAAATATATAAATATATGTATTTTTTGAGAATTAATTTAATACATTTGTCGAAATAAATATTTAACATTTCGAGAATAAAGGCTAACAGTTGTTATAAATTTTTAATTCATATTTTAATGACAACTGACACAATAAGCCAAATTAGTTCTACCTTGTTTTATACCAATGTATCACTAATGAACAGTTTAAGGAAGCAGTAGAGTACCTAACAAAAAGATGTTAATGCTTTTTTGTCAATTATACACATATATACAACACATAATTTTAGTCATCTGAAATCCCTAACCAATATATTTATATTTGTCTCTAATCATATATTCATAAGCTAAAAATTCGAAAGGTGAATAACGATATGTTTAAGAAACATAAGTTCAGTTGAAAATCATATCTAATGTTGGTAAAAGTAGAATTTTCGTCATAATTATAAATAATTTAGAATTGTTCAGTTTTTTACCATTGTTGCATTAAATAAAAAATTTAAAATTATTAAACTATTTAACATACGTCTTTTAAATCGTCTCGCAAAACTTCCACTTTTTAGAAGAGTTATAGTAACCTATATTTGTATGCTACACTTTATTCTAAACAGCGTACTTTTAACATACATGTGTGATAAGTTTCTTCTAGAAATATTCAACAAATACAAAGATTATGTGACTGTTAGATGCAAAATTGTTTTCCTATCCGCAACAAGATATACATAAAATTTGTTGAAAGGCAGCACATGTAGAACAACCCATAGGTAATTTGGACTAGAAATTATAACATCGAGAAATTCTTATTAAGGAATAAATAATATTATTACAGAGGAGATTATGCTTTATTTAGAGAGAATGAGATTATCAATATGTTACTTACTTTTAATACATAACTATTAGCGTGATTATTCGAAAATTGAAGTTATATTCCTTGGCCTTTACTGGAAACAATCTGTTTTGAGAAATTATGTAGATATATTAAATTATCATTGAAAGAAAAACATTAAATAGATTTTATCAGACGAATATTATTTGTTGTGCCTATCTTTAACCTAAATAAATTGAGTAGATATCTGTTTATAATAAAAAGATGAATATATTTCGTCTAAGATGTGTCGTCAACAAAATCGATTGCTCATATCATATATATATAGTCAGAACATTTTCAGAACATTCAGAAATAATGCTACTTAATAATGTTGCTCAACAATCCTTTTTTTCTATATAAATATAAAATATTAGCAAATTTGGCATTTTTTATACTGTATTTTTTTTTAACTTAACGCTTGCATTTAATTGTAATTATTTATCTATTCTCACATATTTATCTTTTAGAGATGTTTATATGTTTTCAATAATAATAGTAAAGATTGGTCCCCTTTCACTTGGATTGGATTAAATAGTTTAAAAGTGAAGAGTAACTTGGTTTGGACGGATAACACTCCAGCTGATTACATGTAAGTAATATATGTATATATGTATATCAAATAACATTTCCATCAGTAGCGACTACAAATTTATTCTAGTAATATATAGGTTTCTACAATTGTTTAGCTTTAGTACATTTTTAGAAAAAATAAAGCATAAGCATAGCATTACATATATTACCTTGCATTTCAACATAAATAATGTATTCAATAAAGAGGTAATTTGTCTTGAATTTTAAGAGATTACGTATGTATTTCACATGTACGAGTTTATATGTATGCATTCTATCGCTGTTCATTTTCATTTAACAAATTGACTTTTAATAAAAAATTTTGATGTTTTTGAATTATATTCCAGGCCATGGTATTACATTATAGAGGGTTACCGAATTGATAAGAAATCATGCATCTCTTTAGCTAACAGAAACTACTTTACCACTTCAATAGACTGTAATAATGATCATGCTGCGACGTACATTTGCGGCCCAAAAATAGAAGACATTCCTTCCATAACCGGGTATCCAAGTGAGAATTATTGAAATACTAAAACAAGTTTGTCAGTCACCATCAGTTACAATGCAATGTTTAAGCGTAATAAATACGTTACTTATATTTCCTTTTATTAGCACATCTCTCAAAAACGAAGCTTAAATATAAAGAAATGTAAAGTGTGCTATGTTCTATTGCTGTGTTTTAGGACTCGGTTTCATGATACTAACAATCGTCCAACTTTTAAAGATAACTAACCCCTTCTGTAGTTAGTTAATAATTTGTTGATGCTGAACATGATTTAAATGATTTAAGTTTATATTTTTATCTTAGCTTTGTTCCATATCATAATCATGCTTCAATCCAAATCTAAGTATAATCTCATACATTATTATGATATAGGTATATAAAGGCACATAACAACAATCAAATTATCTAATCAACACAGTGTGCCAACTAGTCGACTTCATGTATAGATACACCAAAATATTGTTTGACACATACGATACCAAAATTAAACTTCAAAGTCAAATATTAGTGCAATTAAATGTACGATTGAACACATCTATGCTTCTACTATTATACATTTAGTAATTTCTACAAGAGTTTTCTACACGAAAAATGATGAATGAATTATAAATTACCTTTCAGAATATTATTGCGACAGAGAAAAGTACATACCACAAGTGCTCACAGCATCACGAGATGTTCAAGAGAGATGGTGTCAACGACAAGAACGACTATTATTTTCTATTCATAGTGAAGCGGAAACAGTGAGCACTTTATATTATTTGAAAACTTTAATTTACACAAATAATATAAGTAATAATATGTTCCATGTAGGAATGTGTCACAACAACAGTCGCAGAAAAACTAGGAATGTCCAAGGCTCCTAAGAAATTCTGGACTGGACTACAAGACAAAGAAAGGGAAGGGCAATATTTTTGGAGTGATCGAACATTAAATGACTTCATGTAAGTAAATTTTTAATAATACAGAACATATCGAAGATATGTAGCATATAGATAAATTGATGGATTTATAAAGGAACATGAGGATGACAAACCAATATATTTACTTTTGTGAGATAAAAACTCAATAAAATGTTAATTTCTTTCATTTTGTTAAAAATGCTGAAAAGTATAATAATTATTACCTCAAGATCAAAATATCTTCAAATTAATTTTTTTATCAACTTTACCAGTTTTTATAACATTTCAAACTATTTCAAAGAATTATCAAAAATTATTTAAAAACACTGTAATTTTCAGAATTTTAAAGTTTTATGAAGAAAAATGATATATGTATATTACAATTCGTAGATACGTTTACATAGATGGTTCATAAGAAGTTTTACATTTTACTAAAAGTAAAGGGAAAATATTTATATCATGGGTATATATAGTTTTAAATTTCGGTAGCCACTTTTTAGACTTTAACATAACAACAAAGTTTGTATATATTTGTAACATTTACTTACATATTTAATCTTTACAAGATTTTAACCTACCTGTATTTATGCATTACTTAGTGGCAATTATAATTTGGTGTAATTAAATTTTATTGCACGCTATTTATACACAATAATGTATTTGTAAGATTGCTTACTATTTATCCATAGTTATTGATTCACTCTCAATAAATGTATTTGCTGTTTATTAACTAATTATAATTGCATTTTCTTATTCAAAATATCAAGTTAAATTTTCCTTCGTTTTTACAGACAGGTGTTTGTATTAAATTATCTACATAATTTCAAAATAATGTTTTATTTAAATGTTGACGAAATTAATTATCAATTGTAACAAATCAACACTGATCCGGAATCTCACTCAGACTCTGACGAAAAAAAAATGAGTATTAGAAACAATAGATGTTTAATAAATTTCACTGTCACATATCTGTAATTTGAGCCATAGCCATGTAAAAAACTGGATCGTCACGCCATATTTAACAAGCCAGTCTCCATCTTGTAGCGAATCTAAAAGAATCGTTGTTTACTCAGAACTAACTGAGGAAACAATTGCTATCAATATTTCTTCAACTTCCATTAAGAGATAAAGTCTTGGATAGATTGTGTTCTCTTTGCTTCAAAGGAAGAACTTCAATAATAATTGAATCCAAAATTATTTTCTCTAACCACTTGTTTAGGGTTTCAAAAAGTTAAATTCAAATAAAAAGAGGGCTACAAGGAGAGTTTTATAATAATGAGAAAGTTGAGACAAGGCTGTGCACTTTCACTAAACGTTTTCTGAAATTTAAATCCTGCAACGTCAGATGTGAAGGTGTTATGCCAATTTTCAAAAGCAAGGAACATGAGCTAGTCAAACTATGTGGAAGTGTATAAGGTTAAAATAGGCTGAAACAGAACACGACATAACAAAAGTATTGGTAGTCAATAATGAAGATAGCAGTCTTTAAATAGATATTTAATGATTATTAACAAAATGTTTCATCAAGTAAAATGATGGCTGTATAAAGATTGTATAAAGATGGTAACGGAAAAATTGAAAGAATCACATTGCACCTAATATTTTTAATATGAAATATAAAAATTGGAGAAAAAATTAATATTGAAGCGAAAATCGCATTGTATGTTTACTTATTAAGCATGAACATAAAGTTTAGATTTATATAAAGACAATAAAAATTATGATTGAAACAACTAACATCACTAAAAATATGTTGAATAAAATATTTGTTATCAAAGTTGTTAAAGTTAGATGGCTAGAGCTGTAAAACTTGATGAAAATACATTTGAATAACATCATAAATGGCTCATTGAAGATGACACAGTCTACGACATGAAACACTGAGAAACAGTAAAAATAACGTATTTACGGGTTGGATGGAAAGATCACAAAGAAGAGGGCGGCCAAGGTGAATATCTGTAGATGAAATATTAGAATATATCGAATGGATAGCGAAAATATTCAGGCAAAATTAAAACAGGACAGCGTGTTCCAATACATGATTTTTTCAAATACAAGATTAGAATAGACTTCTGACTGACAAAAGGGACCTGCTGATGATTACTAATAAACATAAAACGGCTGTACAGGTTTCTAAATTTATAGAGAAATATGAATGTATAATTCTGTATTATTTCAAGACAGACGATATTTGATTTTATGATACCATTTGTTTAAAAATATTCTTGAATTTCAGACCTTGGGATGAAGGGGAACCCAATAACAGATTTGAAGGAAACAGAGATCAAGACTGCGTACTTTTCGTAACACCAAATTATTTCTGGGATTTAAGTTGTACTCATGAACTAGCATCTATTTGCTCAGATAAGTCTCAATACTCACTAACGAAAAGTAAATTTTGGATTGATTACTATTTATGAAGTATTATAATTATACATTAATTGCAGTTTTATTATTCAAACATCACATGTTTTCTAAACGATACTGTTTGCTAGATAATTCTTGCGTAGATATAATAGAAATTACATTGCATATCATTGTAGCCAAATAGGGTCTTATAATTACCATGACTTAAACATTTTGGAATCCTGTTCTTAACTAATGATTTTGCTAGCTAATTTTACACCAACATCTGATGTAAGTCAATAAAGTTGGATATCAGAAAAACGATTAACTTTTTTAACCGAATACAAGTTCATATATTTCCGCTTACTGTATATTTATTATAACTTTTAAAATGTATTTTTTTATATACGGTTCATAAACATCATATTAACCACCATGTTTACATTAATATAAATAAAAACACACAAGCTGCCGCTAAAACGT
This sequence comes from Invenusta paracnida, assembly GCA_036023295.1. NCBI lineage: Eukaryota > Metazoa > Platyhelminthes > Proseriata > Coelogynoporidae > Invenusta > Invenusta paracnida. The sequence goes on along the minus strand of JAYRBW010069239.1, from coordinate 17,066 downwards.
ATTTAATTTCATGTGAAATCATTCAAATTCAATAAGTAATTATTTGTAAATTCCAATTCAGTTGTGTGACTATTTTGTGGGCATAATAAAGTTATTAGATCCTTAATGTTAGAGGCAGAGTTTATTACTTCACCTCAATTGATTCCCGACAAAAGCCATAGTCTCACATATCTTACGTCAAAATATTATTTAGTTATAAGTGTCTCACAAAAACAAATATATAAAATCTGGTTGCGAAATCGAAACTTATGAAGCCATCGCAACATCTCAAGTGCAGAGCAATTCAAGTGAAACGTTTAGTAACTATTTCAAAATAAGACGTATGGAGTTTATTGATGGGTGGATTGCAAACACTTTGAGCTGGCGACATTTTAATCCAAAATAGTTGAGATTTACTCCCTTTTTTGTCAAAACGTATAGTAAACTTTTAATTACGCTATACAGATATTCGTTTCAAATCAAATTGTCTCTTTATTGAATTCATTAAACTTAATTTATTGTTGCTAATATAAATATTATTATTCATTATTCTTATTTATGTTTATGTTTATTTTATTTTATTTTGAAATAATTATCTATATAAATTTTATTTCATATTCAGAAGCTGAATTTCATCTCTTGTCGTACAGAAAACCAACTAATCAAAAATCGCTTGAACCAAAATCACTCTCAGAGTGGACTGTTGATGGCCACATATTTTGGCGATGCAGTAAAAGTTTGAACACAACCCATCCGTGGTGGCAAATAGATCTCACGTCTAATTACATCGTTAATGCGCTCGACATATTCGGTAGTCGTCAGAATACCGATGAATTACTAGGAAACTTTCAAGTTGGTGTAAGTTTCATCTAAAATTGTTTCTTACCAACATATATGTATCTCCCACAAAGGTCATATGTTGTATATACATGCTAAAAGTCAATTCTCAAGACCAAAAATTACATTTTTATATAACAATTAGAATTTTTACAGTATTAAATATGTATAATTAACAGTTAACAATCTTAAAAATAACATTTAGATTTGTCTTTAAAATGTTCCTGTTAATATTCGTATGGTCAGACAAAATATATGCCAAATAAGTTTAGAAATATTTAATAACAATAATGATATTAAACAGATACTCTAGCACATACTTCTGACATATCAGAACATCCAACCTATTGAACAATAAAAAATACACATTGCAACTTACTTTTTATCAAGTTAATTTGTGTAATTTTTAACTCACATGTCACTACTTTGTGTATATTTCAAGTGTGGGACAAAACTTAAAAGGAATGGAATGCTAATTTAAAGTAGACAACTTATATGTCTATATTGGAAACTTTTTATCACATATTTTGAAACAGATGTGTTCCCCTATTGAAAGATTGTATTCCATCATTGATTCTTTTTAGTTTTAATACAGTTTGTTCAAAATATTTTTTTATTTTTTTATAAATTTACTATGATGGAGTATTCAGTCAGAATACTTGCATTTAAAACTAATATAATATAGACTATAGAGTAAATAGTTAAATAAAAATTCAACTCATAAGATTTAAATATATATGTTTTTAATTTGATACCTATTTATATATTATATATATATATATATATAATTATTCTAAAGAAATAATTTTTATAACAAATTTAGAAAATAGACAGAATGAAATCGAATGAAATATTTTATGTTTAAAGTATGATTAGAAACAAGGAAAACAAATTAACAGTTAATATTATGCAGGCCTTAGGCCTTTATTTTGAAGCTTCCTTACATTAGAAATTGTAGCCTTAGATTTTGTAGATTTCAGTAGATTAGTCAGTAGATTCCAATGTTAATAAATAGTAAAACGTAATTAATTTAAAATGTTAACTAATCAGTACTGCTTTTAATTGTCTCAATAAAATTCATCTGAAATCATTTTTCTTTTGCAGTCAACGACGGACGAAAAATATTTTGAAACATCGAATTTTACTGTTTGTGCAGAATTTTATGGTAAAGCAAAAAATCGCGAAGCAATTTCATTGACATGTAAAGAGAAAACGAAGTCACAATTAATTCGGATTATGTTTAAGGAAACATTTGCGCTTGTAATATGTCAAGTTGAAATATTCGGAACCGGTGGGTAATAAAAAAAGTAGAAATTATCATTTTGAGTACTACATTCAATATCTCACCTTTACTTGTATTCTAAACATTATCTAATTAACTTAGAATGTCATAATGTGTAAGCTACTTTTATAAAAATATTTAGATATTTCATATGTATGAAATTACATGTAATATATAATCAACATAAGAAATATATATTTTCCAACTGTGCTAATTTTATTCTGACATTAAACAATTGCTAACAATTGATTTACAGTTTTATGTATCCATATTTTGTTAAGAAGTACGTCGTTGTTAAGAAGTCGAAAAACCATTCCTTTCAATTGCGTAGCAAATATGTAATTCCAAAGAGACATCATTAATGTATATCCAATAAAATTAATTTGTTGACTACCTATTTTGCCATTTACATATGTCCACATGAAGTTTTTAGTCCAACTACTGCTAAAATCGAAAAATATCATTTCTTAGGCATCTTTCTTCTGGTTTTATCAACAGTTTACTATTTATTTTGCTGGAACTCTTACGTTACATTCAGATTGTATGGAAATGCTAACTAATCGGCTTAAATAAGTTATTATAAAAGTCACTAAGCTGCAGATAATAATAATAATAATAATAATATCCCCGTTTGGGCTCCACCTGAAACGTGGTGGGGCCCATACGTTGATTATAAAATATATTGATTACGGGCCCATCACGCTTTAAATTAAAAAAATATATTGTTTAGGGGCCCATAAGGCGATTGGGCCCATGAGGTGATATAGGGCCCCATGAGTTATGTAATATTATCAGACTGGGTCGATTGAGGCCCATACATAGGATCTAGTGGGCCCTATACATTAATATTAATTCTAATAATAATAAGCGTATATTTGTGAATCAAAGTACGTTAATAGAAATCTTGTACAGCAATGGAGTGTAATATAGAGGGTAGAAAGTAAACGATAGCTACTTTCGATATCTAAAAATAAAATATAAGTATATAGGCTAAAGTTTAACAGTATACTTATGATGATGACAATCATACAAAGATTGGAAATCATAAGTTATATAATAAAAGTGTATAGAAATAACATTTAAATGTAAACATAGACATGTAGGGAGAAAAAAAGAAACGATTACTGATTTATGATGGTGGTGATTTTAGGATAAAAAGAATTCTGTCTATAAGTAGATCGAGCGAAGGGTGGTGAAAATTTGTTGGAGCGTTGGAGTACGTTGGGTGTTAATTGGTGTAGTGGATGGTTGTGGTTTGAATGTGAAAAGAGAAATTGTCTCTGAGCTGAACAGAAACCAAATAAGGAATGACCTGCCAAGCATAATTTCACAAGCGACAGTGAAAAATAATAAAATAGTCGGTATTTACCAGAGCTTCAAAACGTTAAATTGATAATAACGTTTGTAGACAATATGTATTGTATCATTTAGTAGAAATTTTGAAGTAAATCAATTTGTATTTTATTAATAATAATATTATTATATCAAAAGTATTTGGCTATTTACTATAATTATGTTCTTAAACTGTTGAAAAACTACAATACATCTGAAAGAATGTTTTAACAACTACGGTAGGTATTTAACCACGTATTGCATTCGTGGCATATAATATAATAATCATTAATATATTAGAAATAATTTAGAAATGCATTTTTTCCATAGGTTTGAAATGATATGTCATAAAAAGTAATAACAACTGTTTTATTATTATAGAAACACCTCCTGATAGACCATTAATCGAATTCCACCACGGAACACCCTTAACAGTAAATCAAATTGAAAATGTCTGGAACGGTGTATCATCCAACGTTCCGGACTGTTTATTTACGGATGTTGACAAGAATGTGTCGATGTGGGAAGGAGATTTAGGTGGAATGTTTGTGCTTCACAAACTGCAGATTTTAAATACGTTGAATTCTAATGCTGATCCTTACTACAAGTTGTCAATTGCTGTGAGTTTTATTGCATATAGATGTTGTATTGCATGGTATAAATGGTATTATAACTTTACAGTAAAATACAAATTGCTCATCAAAATTACTTATTACGAATTATGAATTATGAATGTTTCCTAAATGTGGTATTTTTATCTAAATTTTAATTTTGCAGGACGCTTTACATTTAGATAATATACAATGATTTTGTATATTATATTATATGCATATAAAAATTAAAAATTAAATGAAAATAGCTCAATAAAACACAATAACTTTATATTTGAAAATATAGAACTCTCTGAAATCAAAATATAGTGGCGAATCAAAAAATATGAAATGTGCCAAAACAAAAAATACAAAATTTGAACCTTATACATATATGAAATTACTATAACTATATCAACAATCAATGAAAAATCAATGAAAAGACCAAATTATTAAATGTCTACATAAACCATTGCAATCAAACTACCGTGATAATTATGACGATCGTTTACATCAAAATAAAGTTTGTTTTATAAGCGGACATCATAAAGAAAAACGAATTGAAAAGTGCGACAAAACGATGCCAAAAAGAACCCTACAAAAGATGTCCAATTCTCTTTCGATTTCAAGTAATATATTTATTTGGATAATTCGTTAATTACTATTATATGTAATATTATATGTAATGATTTCGAACTGTTCAAGTCGTCTTATTTTCTGTAAAAATTAAAAGCTCTCCATTATAGTTTAATTCTGAAATCAGAACTCCGATGAACATTACTAAAATTTACTACTAAATTTCCAATCGTAGAATTGTTCAGTCTATTTATTTTCCACAAGATAACCGTATTAATCGGAATACCAAAAGCCATCTAATCGCTCCCTTAGATTCCAACGATGTAGTCATTCCCAATAATAATTCTATTATATGTGTATTGGATATTCGGAAATGTTTTATGATATTATCTCAACTTTAAAGCATAGATTTGGTTCCAATTTTGACATATATACAGCTATATTTTTTAGTTTTCGAAACATTATACATATTTTCGAAATATTTATTTCCAGTACATCTCAAAACAGATGCTAAACTATTACCTGCTTTAAGTACATTTAAAATCACAATGTTTTAATGGCTTTATTTTAATACTGTAACATTAATATTTTCTATTATCTGAAATAATAACAGTAACCTTAATACTTATGTTGTAGTTTCTTAAATAAACTACGTAATTTGTCTTATAGATTAGCGACGGTTATTCAAAGGATCACTGCCAATATTATATTGGAACCGGAAGTCCAGGAATTACCAGAACATTTAATTGCAGTGGTCTAAAACCAATAGGAAGATACATTAGTATTAATCAAATGAAAAATCTTCCTCTTTCTTTATGCGATATCAAAGTCTCCGTTTCTGGTGAGAAAATAATTAAACTACTGTATTACATAATATTTTAGCTAAACATTAGTTGTAATTGTTTTCGTTTAATGTTCTGTTGTTATTATATTATATATTGTATTAAATAGTAATAATTAAAACTCTTAAAATAAAATCCACTATACCCTTAATAAATATATACATGTATCCTCCAGGAAATGTCATCGTACGTCTTCTATGCATGTATCATAAAATTAAATCAAGCATTCATGGAATTGTCTTTCACTTCACAATAGCAAAAATTGTGCCACCAAACACATTGATATTTGTAGAACCAATCAAAGTTTAGAGCATTTAGAAAAACATTTTTCAAACTTGTTGAATATCTTAAAAGACCTTCTAACTGAAAACCAACGTTATTATCCGTCTTTGTAACAATACAACAATATAATTATTTTTCTGTAATTCGCTCCTCTAAGTACAAAATCTACCATTGTATTTCTTTGAAGTTCGGTTTGTTGATGATCAAATAATTAGCAAATAAAAATGATCTAATATAGCCAACCTTATAGTACTGACAATGTTGACTTAAAATGTTTAATGCATAATACATTATACATCAAATAACACGGTAAATTTCTATTTTTAGAATACTAAATATCATGATACTCCATATATGCAATAATTATAATAATTTTATAGTATGCCGCAAATTGCTGGCAATATCAGCAGCGCTAAAACATGAAATTTACATTTTAAACAATAACATAACAGAGAAAAGCAATCATTAACATATAAGAGAAAAATATTAAAAATTAAATTTTAAGCCAGCATTGACAGTATTATAAGGTTGGTTATATTGAAACCCTTTTCTTTTGCTTTTATTTGATCGTCAATGTATTACATATAATTTCCTTTAATCCTTTTCGTGTGTATAGAATGCGAATTAAAATGTATTATTTAATTAGAATATGTTACATGCCTGTTTACTGTATATTTATAGATTAATAACACTTAAACAATATTTATAAAATAAATATTATCTATACATTATGTATGTATTTATATACATAAAGAAAATATTCCCAAGAATATTACTGAATTGTAATTTTATCACATCAAAAAATATGTTATTATATATATATATGTCTTTAAAAAATTGTTGTCAATATCTAAAAGTAAAACGCATTACAACCTATTTAGAAAATATGTATGCATCCATTCAATAGTAATAGATATATTTGTTTTGAAAATATTCAGGAATTGGTAACAATAAGACATAAAATTAAATTATCAAAAAGGTTGAGTAATAAACATAAGAATATCTAAAACGAATATGAGATAAAATGAAAGCGACAAACCTAAATTACAAAGAAAAGAAAAATCAATTCTTAATAGTCGGTGTAAATGAACTGTAGGCAGTACAGTATATAGGAAGCTGCGTATGAATTGAGATGTGTTGCATATGATAACAAATGAACTCTGTGGCTTTATTCCAACTTGACGAAAAGGACTTAGAATGTAGGAAATTCTGCTATTTGTATTATGAACTTAAAATATTAATTACAATAATTTTGTATATTTTGACATGAAAATATTCCACTCTGTATGACCACTCTGTCGTCACCTACATAGAAGTTTAAATTTGGGAGGTAAGTTATTTCAGTTCGAGGTCATTTTGTTATTATCAGCCTGAGTCAATACTGATCGAGGTGAAAAATAACACATATATATAAGGTCTATTCTATGACCCTAGATTGTACTCAAGTCTAATAATGACTACGTAGTGTTTCACATAATTTAGATTCACATATTTGACAATTATCAACAAATATTGCATTATACTTAAAGACGTGCAGAGAGTTGTGTTTAACATAATTACTCTGTTGCATTTAGCATAATATAAGTAATCAAAGTTGGATAGACAGTTAGCATAGAGAAAATGATTCTGGCTTGGCGTATATAAACGAAATACAAATACATGACTTAATACAATAATATAATCATAGCAGAACGAGCAACATTTGTAGAAAGCAAAAAGATGGTCTACTGTTGAATGTAATAATTATTTACTTTCTATAAACAATAAAAAAGACGATAAAATTATTGGCGTTGTTCGAAAGGATGCAAAGTAACTGCCACTGCACAGAAAGAATTTTGATAAGTTTCAAGGGAAATCATACCCATCCACCAGATGCTGGTACTGTTGCGAGAAAATTATCCATCGCTACAAACAAGTAAGATGCAATTAATCATACTATTAAATATATGAAAATAATTTTTGCAGATGCCTTTCGTCGGCAACTGGAAAATGAAGAGACAGATCCATTGCCAGGATTTTTCAGGCACTGATATTCTTTATACAAAGCAATACAAAGAATGCTTCCCCCGATACCCCATACCAGAGCTGAGATATGTTAGACGGTTGAAATGGGCAAGAACATTGGATGGTACAAATATAACTATTACCAACGACGGAAAGGAGGATAAAATTAACATTTTTGGAACTACTCAAAATCTCAAATATTTGGGTTCCGTTAATATTATTTATATGGACGGCACCTTTAAATTAGTGCCGGAAATGTTCCTGTTTCTTCATCCACGTCAACATTGTTGGGTGCTTGTGTCCTGTCTGCTTGACTTTATTACCTACCAAAAATAAATTGATGCATACTCGGTTTCTCAATCTTCTGCAGAACACAGCACTGCAGCATGGACATCGGTTTACTCCCCAAAACGTATATCTTGATTTTGAAAACTACCATGATCAATTGTATCCAACAAATCTTTCTGAACGCCCAAATTAGAGGCTGCTTGTTCCGCTGCTCTCAGGCAATATAGCGGCATTTACAACATCTGGGGCTAACAGGACGATACAATACGGACGACGCTTTCAATCGCATAGTTAGGCGTGCTAGTGCCCTACTTCTGGTACCAGCAGATTTCATTGACGACGTGTGGTCACAAGCAATGAACGAAGTGACTGATCCAGACCATGCGCTTCAGCAGTTTCTCAACTATGTCACAACGACATTGACATCGAAACGATGATGGCGCGATTTCCAGTGGAGATTTGGACGCATTTTGACAATATACAGGGTTCAAGAACACACAATCCCTTGGAAGCATTGGACTCAACCATGAATCGCCAAATGAACCGGCCAAATGCATCCCAACATTTTTGCCCTCATTGAGATCTAACAAGGAGAATAACAGAAGTTTGAACATGAACACTGGCTACTACAGGAGGGTGGTGACATTCCACAACAGCGCCCGTCTACAAAGGAATTGCGGAGAGACTGGTGCGATTGCGTGAAAGTCTCCTCGAAAATGAAATATAAATTTTTCAATACGCAGGAGCTGTAGCTAGAGCCCTGAAGCCGAATATACAATAACTTTTTGCATGAAAAACTTGTCAACAATTATTTGATTACTTTTATTTTATATAATTATTTCATATTACTTCCCAAACAATAATTTTATAAACTTTTTATGTTATGCCCTATTTTACAAAAAATATGCAAAAGCTAATAAATACTCATGATTTTATTTTATGCGAAACTTTACCTTGTAATAAATAAACACTATGTGAAACGTAATTATATGAAACACAATTATGTAAAACGTATTTATGTGAAACGCTATGACATCCTCATAATGCATAGACCCTACATATAATAAAATATATAGAAGACTATGTATGGTTTGTTTACAATATTCAGTAATGTGTGTGACTTATTTATTAAAACAATATTTGTTCGTTGAAATGTAACTCTTTTATGAAAGTATTGTTTGTTGCTAGAAAGTTCATCAGCGAAGTGCTATTTTCCCATCTAAAGTACAATCCATTATGATTGACAAATGTTTATAACTTTTGATGTGTCATTGCTTTTTCAGCTCCAGAATACGCTCCCATCTAAAGTACAATCCATTATGATTTAATATCGAGTTATTTAATTTTGATGTGTCATTCCTATTTCAGCTGCAGAATACGCACATAACGGTGAGACATTAAGAACAAGTAAGTTAACGAACAGATTATAGTCATAAGTTTATTTTTTATTGTTAAATAAATGTATAATTTTGATTTAATATTCTGTCAGCTATATTTCATATTTATATATATATCATATATTTCATATTCACCCAGCTATGATTCCTGATATACTTTCTTCTGAAGGGAACATTTTCTGGACAAAGGAACAAACGTCCGCGCTTAACAGTAGGCTAAACAAATCTTTCCAAAAAGTTTGCGACATTAAGATCTTTACACATGTGTAAAATTTTGTGCTGTGGATCACAAATATCCATTCGTGTATTTAGTAAATAATTTTAGAATCCATGTTTTGAAAATCAACCCTTTATGTTTCAAGGTGTATCTACATGTTTATTCATTCTTTTAAATTATATAAATCCACTTTCGCTTTCACTATCACATAGAAAGCTTACAAAGACATACTATTGTACTTAAATGTCTCATGAATTGAAAAACACATCACAATTCTATTTATCAAACGATAACACGTTTATTATCCTATCATTTGTGAAGATATAATGAAGGTAATATATGTAGAATTAAAATTAAGCCGATGTGATTTATTTTAAAAGTCTAAATTTATTTATCTTTATACCATAAACGCATCAGTATGGTAGAGTTAATTAAATTGCAAAATTAAAAACATAGTTAGCTCAAGTTATACTTTTTTAAAGTTCTAAAACATTTAACGCATATGCCAATTATTTTATACTATGAGCTAACATATTTCTTGGCTAAAATAATATAACTGTTTTTATTATTGTTGTTTTCTTATTATACAAGATAATGTTAATATTAATTTTGGTGATACAATTTTTCTGAAGTGTGGAGTTTAATTAAATATGAGTGTTTTGGACTTTTGATAACCAACCAATCACTGTAGAGCGAGTCTCATGTATACATATAATATAAAGATCCATATTAATGTCTATTAAAAGTGAAAATATTAGTGAAATATGAAATTCGCTATTTGAATTATTACATACTTTTACTATTCCTATAATCTCAATATATATATATTTATGAAATCGACAGTCGAATATGTTTTATTATTCAATATATTATTCTAATACAGTTGATTAATATGCTATTAATATTGCTTAATAAGATATTTAACAATGAGTATGTTGTCACTTTTGCAGAAATCAATCATTTGACCGACAGTAAGTAATATTTTTGTATTTTCTTTATATTTTAAAGAATTTTCCCACAATCAATTTTTATAATAACATGTTTTATAATTATGTTCATTTGTAGCTCTAACACCAAATTTGGTATCTGAAGGAAAATTCGCAACTCAAAGCAGCACTGAAGCATCTAACACAGCTTCATTGGCGGTTGATGGAAATCTGGTCACTGACTCAACACAAGGAAAGTGTGCAAAGACTCGTGTCGACACCAAACCTTGGTGGAAAGTAGATCTAATTGAGATTTACGTTATTTACAATTTGATTATCCATCTGGATTTCACTATAATGAAAAATACTGTTCCCGTAATAACAGTTCACGTGAGTATCTATAGTTTCGATAAATTAGAGAGCTATAAAGTTTGTATCGTACTTAATTATAATATTGTACCTCAATTCGTATAGTTATAAGGCTTGGTTAAGCATGCGTATTTCACCTGCAACATACAATTTAAATATAAAAAAAACAAGGTTCACATTAAGATACTTAGACACATAATATAAAAAAATTGTCAGTTTTCTTTCTTAAAAGTTTTTACTCGCTTACTATTCGAATAAAAATATATTTTAGTTAACTTATAAATCAATATCAGGTGATCGTTACTCAAAACTATCATTATCATAAGCATAACTTAGCACGGTGAATATACTTTTCTAATTTAAAAAGATATAATTTTTGTAAATATATTAATCTTTGTACAACGTTTATACGTTTGATTTAAAGCTTATTTATTTGATGTTTTGCCTTATATTTTAAAGAGCATGAGGAATCTCATTTAAGTATGTCAACAATTTGTTAAAGCAGTATCTTATAAATCAGTTTTAATATCATATGTTTTCAAAAATATGAATTAAATATATTTTAAATACACATTTCAGAGCCAATCACTATTAAAATAATAAATAAACCTAACATTTTATTATATATTATTATTTGTAATCGTCGTGTCATTCGTTTGATACCAAACCCTATTTATGGTAGTTACACAATTTATAAAGGACAAAATTTGTATACTTTTATAATAGAATAACTTAGGCAGTACCGTATAATAAATATTTGGAATATTTAATACATTTTAAATATGTTTTATTTTTAAATAATAGAAAATATATATTTAAAATTTTAAAAAATCATTCTGTGTGTAAAATAAATAATTTACATTATATGAACTAATTATACATATACTATAGGATACAAATTACGTGTATAAGCAGGATAAAAATCATGAGAGTCAACAGAAGGAGTAATGTTACAAATGTATTGGTTCGTATAATAACACAATTATAATTATTTGCCGGCGCGTTTGACGTCCTCCTCGGTGACTGTCATCTCCTGGAGCGAGCAGGTTGATGTTCTCTGCTTGCACACTCAGCACTACTTGGTTCATCTCAAATCTTCGGGTAGTGGCACAAGTTGGTCAATGGTGAGGTTGTTAAGCGTTAGACATTCCAGGATGACTTGGGCCGCCTACGTAGTGTCCAGCTGCAAGGAATTCCTACTTTTATCCAGACAGTGAAATCTGGACTGCAAAATTCCGAAGGCGCGCATTCGATGAGTAGGTACTCGCGTCCGTTTTAGATGTGTTGAAATGTCTTTCTCCAGCAGTGAGATGACTAGGTAGAGTCGTAGAGGGTATCCCGAATCGCTTATGAGGTAATTGTGTTTATAATATTCTTTATTGGAAAACTGGTTTTGTATGATGCATTGATCCAATATAAAACTATCATTAGTGAAACCAGGCCACTTTATGACCGCATCTACGCGTCACAGATTGCCTGAAAGTTGATAGAGCATACCCATGTTCGTTGAGAAGAGGACGATGAAGGGGAACATGAGTGCAGTCTATTACTTCAACAACCCTTAAATGTATATTTTTGAAAATTGTAGCTGGACATTTTTCAATTATGTTTTTGTAACTATCGGGATTTTCTTGTTAAACAGAAAGATATACCACGAACAGCTCGATACACCGTAGTCGTCGTAACTTCCAGCATTACACTTTGAAAACTTCCAGTGACGTAAAACATCAGGTGTTAAAGTGCGCTTAAACTAAATTTGTCTAAAAAGTGCAGATCAAAGAAAATTAGGGACATCCACAATGAGAATTCTCCAAAATATAAATCGCTTCAAAATATAATCGGCAGAAAGATCGAAAGGATTAATTGAGTTACGAAAAAATCTTTCGCGATGGATCACTACACGCACTGCCATTAGAAAAAAAGCAATTTTAAATCTATTTATTATTTTAATATAAAAGAAATTAAAATATGCAACGAGTTTTTATTCGTATTTAAAAGTCTATTTAAAAGTCCGTTGATATAAAATATGTATTAACCAGTAGAAAACAGCAAACAAAACATATCAAACACACTATATAACAAAAGGATCTTAACCACCTATAGTCCAAACAACACTAAGCTTGAGTCAATGTTTTCACACAAAATAATTGGTGAGGTACCAATATCAGACAAAGCCATGTTGACTAGAATATCATGTTACAGACTATGTGTATATAACTATAGGCACAATGTAATTATTAAAATACAGTAATCTTATTATAGTGGATTACTAGAGAGATAACTTAGTAAGAACTCATCCCGAATTATACTTAGGATAGTTTCGAGTAATTATACCCTCTGGGGGTGTTGTCAAATATACTAGGATTCCTTAGTTAAGTAAAAGAAAATTTGTCCTTATGAATATGAACACAAATAATAATAATCTCTAATACTGTTATATATTTCTCGATATCCTGTTATGGTATGTTGACTTGTCATACTTTACACGTTGTAAATCGTGATCAGTAAATGAATTCTGGATTGTCGTTTGCTACCTATGCAAGATGCTTACCAGGTGTCAAAAACAAATAAGGAAATAAGTGGATACTGAGTAAAGTTTGGTCTTATGTTGTGAACCTTGTGCTATTTGGATATTAGAATGAATAAATCATTAGAATAAGAGGATTAAAAATTTATTATAAACACACACGTATATATACTATATTATGAACTATGACACATTAATGAAAATATGAAGCATAAATAATTTCAAGCATAATAAATGAAAATAAACGCTTTTGAACATTTGTCATTTGCAGGCTGGAATTATCAACGTTGATTCGGTAGAATGTGGACGCTTCAACGATAAAATAAGCAAAATGATATCGATACCGTTACAGTGTAAAAACAATACTATTGGAAGATACGTCCGAGTACAGGACAATAGACAGTCTTCCTTAATTCTGTGTGAAGTGAGAATTTTTGGTTACGGTAAGAATTATATTTATTCAATCATTTATGCATTCAGTCATTTATTCTCATTCAAAGATGCAATAAACATATAAATCCTTAAAATACATTTAAACAGAAAGATACGCAAAAGTTAAAGCAATAATGTTTTAAGACACTGTGATCTAGGTACCGTAAAAACAGTCCCTAAATGTATATGAAAGTGGATTAAAGTCCAAACAATTGTTTAAGAATTAGAAAACAATGTGTATATTAGAAGTAAATAGATTCTTAGAATTTTTAATTTTCTCTTTGTAAAGCGTAACATAATTAATTATGTATTTTCCGTAAAACAAATGAATCGCTATCAGATTGCAATTAATCCACCGTTGTAACGATTGAGTACATGATGTATTACTAAAGAAGATGATACGTTTTACTGCAATCGTTGATTAATTATCTGAGGGAAATATTTGAATTTAATAAAGTGTTCATTATAATTTAATGCAGAATGTAGGTATGTGTTGTATTTGACAGGACATGATTGACAGATGTTTCCATAAAATTGCATCAAACTATAGTTTGGTAACCATATATGGTAAGTTATAATGGCCGAATTTTTTGATTAAGTGAAAAATTGAGATAGATAAATACATGTAAATATAATGCTCAACATATAACATTAGAGCTCGACATGTAAATATAAAACTCCACATGCTCAGTTAGAGCTTAACATGTAAAGGTAAAATTTGACATGTAAAGATAGAGCTCAACATAAAATGTAGAAAAGATGTATAGATCGGTGTCGTGCCCTGCCTCGTTTCCACTTGACTAGAAAAGTATCGTCATTAACTACCTAACCACCGTTGAACCAGTTGACCTCATATTCTGGACCGATGGCTTGGTCAATAGCACTAATAACGTAAGTAATGGTTTCATCATGGAAGGCTATAGTACCTCTACGGTTCGAGTTGCTGCAGGCAGATACTGTACCAGCTTTAGAGCCGAGCTCTGTGCATCGATACTGCTCTTGAAGAAGTTGTTAGACGGTCTACAAAATCAAACACCGTTCGCCTTTTCAAAGATAATAATTTCTTTTTTGAAACCCTCGCTAATGAACAGAGTAAGAAGAACAATGACATCACTACAAGAATATAGAACAAGCTGTCAACAGCCTCAATACCCAAATAAGCCTCCAATGGATCACGGCCCACGTTCGCGTTGACTCAAACTATATAAAAGACTAATAGAATTGCGTATCTAGCTACTAGAGAGCCCTAATACCACGTCCTCATAGGCCTGAATGTCATCACCAACTTAGAACGCCGCAATGCGGTTGAGAGATGGAAGAGTAAATACAATTTCGGAAGTAATTATAGAAGAATATGGAACAGTAGAGGCACTATTAGCAAAGATCTGGAGAACAGCCTTGATAGAGCTGACAGTGTCATCCTCTACCAAGTTAAAACGGGGAACCTGACAACCAACAAAAAGTTCCTCCACTTCTTCATCAAGAAAATCGACTCCCCAATTTGCGACCTCTGCCAAGGGTCGTGGAATCCACAGAACACCTGCTTTTCTACTGTCCAAATCATGACGAAATTAGATTAAATACTCTCGGCCGCCCATCCTACGAAAATATCATAAAACAAAACTCTACTGACTCCTGAGGTATCGATAGCTCGCGTCCCGGAAATACACCCGCCAGAACATAGAGAGAGAGAAAGAGCCCTACCTCTACATGTCGAGCTATATCTTTAGATGTCGAACTCTACCTTTACATGTCGAGCTCCACCTTTACAAGTCGAACTCTACCTTTACAAGCCGAACTCTAGCTTTATATATTAAGCTTTACATCTACACGTCGAGTTCTACCATAGCCTATAAACTCTACATTTAAACCTTTAGCTCCACCTTTACACATCAAGTTCTACCTTTACATGTCAAACTCTACCTTCACATGTCGAACTCTACATTTACACGTCTAACTCAATATTTCGCTTACCTGTACTCTATTCCCAGTCATTTATTACAATGTCTGTCAAAAATTTCAATTTTTTGTGAAAATGTCGAAGCCTTTGTTGATAATAGCCTTTGGGAGAAAATAATTGAGTGTAATTCCGGAACTATATGGATATTGCAATACAATACGTATAGCATAACTTTTGATCTTATAACTGATTTTAAGCATCACATCAATTTAGCCTAATTAACTTAATTTAATTAGATTCTTTGATATCCATCAAAGCATCAGTGTTAAAATTACCTTTGACCCTAGATATGTTAGTATTAGCCATTCCTTCCATCAAATTTCCAAGCTTTAAAGTTCTATAGATACAGTATTGTGTTTCTATATTTAAATTACTTTTTGACTTATTACGAAGCATACTAATACAAAATTTGAATTCATATTATTTAATTAGTTGTAGTATTCTCCTCTTAATGTGCTAGCTTATTGCTAGTCTCCACTTTGGATTATTACCACTACTTGTGTGTTACCACTACAGCTATTACTACCACTACACTACTACTTTGATTATTTTTGTAGTATTTCGTGTAATTTTATTTATTTATTTGGGTTTAATTTTATAATTGGGTTATATTATTGCTTCTAATGTTAATATGGATTGTACGTAAATTGTTGAAATATTTATTACTATAAAGCGTATTTTTTTAAAAGCTTTGTTTGTTTTTGTTTTGGATAAATATTGGATTATTTGAATCATTTGAATATAGGATCATTTCATCGCAATTTGAGTGTCCATATTCAAAAATATAATCTATAGTAGCATTTATTTTTCCATAACTTCATTCCCCCTTTGTTTTTAATACTAAATGGATTAATACTTTGTACACACACCTACATATATGTATATTACCATATACATACCTTCACAAAATCATTTGAACTACACATTTACTCAGACTATTATGAGTTTCTTATAACATTGATTAATAATGGGTAATCTCCAAGTTTCCCGCGTTAAATTATTTTTGCTTTTTTTACGGGTTTTATTTTTTTATTTTTTTTAACGGTTTTTTGTTAAATTATTTTTTGTTTTTATTTTATAATTTATTTTAATGTATTGAATTTCGTTTCATTTCCGGAAAAATTGTAGTTCAGTTATACAGACAAATTCCGTTATACAGACTAACTTTTTCGGAAATATCCTGTATTGGATTAGACATTATTACGACTTCTGATTTGTTATTTGTT
>JAYRBW010069228.1:0-27228 GCA_036023295.1 Invenusta paracnida | reverse complement strand
AAGTTTCACTGATAATGTTGAAATTCAAGGATATTCAAGGAATTTCTGTAAAATATCTCAAATTCAAGGATTTTTATATCCTTGAATTTGAAAAATGAAATTCAAGGATATTCAAGGATTTTCAAGGACCGCGGGAACCCTGAGATAAAGAGAATGCAATAAATATATCTATGGATGCATGAAATCTAAGCATTAGAGGTTATTCGTTATGAGAAGTTATTTAGGTATGTATATACAGATAAGAAATTATTATTTTGTAATATCAAATCTTAACTACTCAATAACAAATGATAACCTCATCATGATTTTTATAAAAACGAAAAAACTGCCATTTATTTATTACACATATCTCTCTCTCTCTCTCCAGATTAGGACCAATTCTGGAAAACTCCTGTTTTGTAAACTAGTTCTAGCAGATCTGTGATGACTGTGGCTTGCATATTTTGTGAAAATGTTCTGTTGATCAGGTTGAACTAACTTGTTTCTGTGAATCAGGGATGAAAACAACACCTTACATTCTAATGTGTACCTATCATAAGATATACAGCCAGTGTAATGTCAGACAACACAACTAATGTACACTGAGAGCTCAAACTCTGAATCTGACAGTTGATTCCTGGAAACCAAACATATTGCTGTTGCATTCGATATTGAATAGTGTTATGTCAGAATGACACAGTTGTAAAAATGTTATTGCATTTTCATTTAAGCTAGTGGTAATTAATTCATAAGTGAGACATCTTTTATCAAAGATGAAAGATAATCCCTGATTTGGAAGTAAACTTGAAGCACAAATCAAAGCACATATATGCATTACTGCATATAAACTGTATATATACAATTATATATATGTATGATTATTTCAACCAGATAAAATTTGATTGTTTAAAACATTTTATATTACTAATAACATTTTAATAATTTCATGAATTTATATAATTATCTCAATTATTTATCATAGCTTTTCTTATATTGTTATTCCATGAAATGTTTGTATAATTCTTTTTATACACTTTGTATTTATTTAGTGTTTTATTTACTAAATATTAAAAAGGCATAATCAATAGATTATACATTTTTATTCATTTTTAGACATTAATCACATTATATTAATATATTTCATTGGTATACTCCTAAAATATATATTCATTTTATACTCATTATTATAAATATAATAAAAGATGAAATATTGAACATAATGTCTATTAAATTATATTTAAATATATTAATCATTTTACTTAATTCATTTAATATTTATATTAGTATTTTTTAATTTAGTATAAAAAACTGAACATATATATTATGTTTTCAGTCTATATACTGGTAACTATTTATTAAGTTTTGAACAGAGTTTGAAATGTTTAATAAATATGAAACAGGGACTATGTTAAAGTTGTCTCTAGCATAGCCCTCAATATGAACAATATACATATAATATAATTATTAAATAAATTAGAGTAGAGTAAAGATTATCTCTACTCTGTGACTTACAGTTACCACTCCCATTTCGAATTGTGCCATGCTATCAATAATTAGCCATATGTCTAATATACACATCTACATAAATGACCCCTGCTACATGATTGGTGAATAAATATTACATCACACATCAACTGAGTGTTCGCCAGTCATCTTAAATCAACAAAGCTGTTGTTTTCCCCAATTCTTTATAAATACCAATTTTCCTTCTTCCCTGCTTACTCCACAATTTTGCCATATTTATGAATACCACTCAGGTGACCATTAGGATTCTTTTGTGAAAATTATGTCAATGGTTACAATTATTGGCTTTCAATAATTAGTCATATACCTACTATACACATCTATATGACCACTGATGCCTGATTGGTGAATAAATATTACATCACACATCAACTGAGTGTGTTTGCAAGACATCTTAAATGAACATAGCTGTTGTATAATTGTTCTTCTTCTCCATTTTGCCCTATTTGTGAATACCACCCCAGGTGACCATTAGAATTAGCATGTAAAAATTATGTCCATGATATACAATCTGTACAAAGTGTGAAAGGATCATAATGCCAGAAATAGTGGAGTCTTTCACATATGCAAAAATTGCTGAGAGGCATTCTCTTTCAGCAAAGCTATACTTTTTGCTTAGCAAATGGATTAAAGGAAAGATCAGTATCAGACACTTATAGCAAGAGCAAGTATGTGAGGCTATAAAGGGGGCTTAGGGGCATTCTTTGGTCAGGGTGGCAGAGTCCTCCAAATATTTTAGACAATTTCATAATAAAATAAGTTTTAAAGCTAATTTGAACAGTAAATAAGTATACAAAAGTTCACCAGACAGCATATATAATTGAAAATTTGTAGGTATTACTTATAGATTAATTATCCACATATAAAAATAACTAGAATTTTTAGAAGTAGTATTCTTATAAAAATATGTAGTCTGTAGTTTGTGATTATATATATAAAGTTTTAAATTTAAATGACAAATGTGAATATAAAAAATATGAACTTATGCAATATTGCCTAAACTAGCATAATATCTGGAATATGTTTAAAAACAACTAGCAAACTGTCATACAATATCAATAACACTTGAAAATACTGGTACATATTTTTATAATGGCAGAGGAGATAATAATAATAAATTAAATACAGAATATAGGTTAATAGAGCCTTCACTCTAGTAGTAATGTAGGAATTGCAGAACAGTTTCCTAACCCCCCTCCCCCTGCTACAAATTTCATGGGGATGTAAAAATTCTTTAAAATATTTAATTTTAATTTAGATGTGTTTTCTTTGTTATGTGCTTTATATTATAATATGTTATTTGAATTACAATAGGAAAAACATTAAAATAGTTAGGGAACTTCATATATATTCCAAGTTCAGTCATGAATGATACAGCGGCAAACATATGAGCAGCAGTGGTATTAATATAAATTTGTAGTACATTGATGTCAATTATGTCCTGCTTCTAAAATGTACATGCAGTTATCTGCAACTTAAGTGACAATGAAAGATGGCCAGTCAAACTTATTATTATCATGTGTAAACTAATTGCATATTTCAAGATGATAGACTTCTTGATGGGTATTCAGAGAGGTTTCAACAAGTTTCCTTGCTATCTCTGTCTCTAGGACAGCCGAAATACAGCTCTACACTATGAGAAAAGGAGCTGGCCTCTCAGAACCGACTATATAGGGGGACTTACAATGTAAAGAAGGAGCCCTTGGTAGAGCCAATGAAAATACTGATGCCACCTCTTCACATAAAGTTGAGACTCATCAAACAGTTTGTGAAGAAATTGGATACAGTGAGCAAAGCCTTCAAGCATATCCAGGAACTGTCTCCTAAGTTTTTAGAAGCCTAGGTCACTGTTGGAGTATTTGTAGGCCCTTAAGAGAAACAACTCATCGACTCTGACAGTTTTCCAGCAAAGCTAACTGAGGTTGAATGAGCAGTGTGGAGAAGTTTTGTTGATGTTGTAAAAGGTTTTCTTGGCAACAATAAAGCAGTTAACTACAGAGAACTGATTCAGACTTACAGAGAGATGGGCTGCCGCATGCCACTATCAAACTGCATGTGCTACATGTCCACTTAGATCAGTTCAAAGAAAACATGGGCGAATTTTCTGAAGAGCAAGGCGAAAGGTTTCATAAATATATCAGCTGCTTCGAGGAGCGCTACAAAGGACAGTACAGTGGGTCTATGTTAGGAGACTACATTTGGAATCTTCTGCGTGAGAGTGAACTGCACTACAATCGGAAACCAAGAAAAAAACCTGTTTTATCGTAAACTAATCTTCTATTTGTTTTGATGAATTTTGCAATGAATTCTACTAGTTTAATAAATTTTCATTCAAATTGTATAATTAAATCCTTGTATTTTAATTTCAAACATTCTCCTTACTATTCAGAATAAATATATATCACCATAACGGCTTCATTCATTTAATTTAAAAGTAAATGTTACAAAACAACTATTATGTAATATAGGCCAAATCTATTAAAATCAATATACCGATTTCCTGATCTCAGTACCGAAGTCTAAGCAAAATGACTGCTTAATATTACTTAATTACACTCTAAAGAATCAGAAAATAATAGTTTTGTTAGAAAAACAAACTATGTGTTACACGGTGAATTATTTACCAATAGCTTTGATGCACATTGGACTTACAGATAAGATGAATAGAATACCACACATATGATCTGATTGCAACACATATCTGATCTTTAAATTTAAATGTAGTAATGCCCAAATAATTTATGATATCATAAGAGCACATGAATGTTCCATTCTTCATTTTACGAATTAATTCTACAATTTCTGTTACACTGTTTAGGGCATTGATACCAAACAATGACATTTTCTGGGCTATCATGTATTGATTGATTGTCCTGTTGTTGTCAACATGTAGTACTATATTTGTACTATGTTACAGTATTGATTTTATTATTATTATCTTAAATATGATACATATTACAAACATTTACATCATTTAAAAAAATATTTAGATAGAACATTTCTTTCTGATGGGGATGGAGAGTATATCTAGAAATAATGTATAAATAATGTTATAAATTAAAAATTGAATGGTTGTGCGTCGGATTCCTAATTAATGTAATGTTCTGCGACGTTTAGAACGGAATAAGTTTCAATATATTTCGACAGACTCAGTGTCTGCCTTTCTCAAGGAAAACAGAAGAACTGAATTCAACAGTACATGAGGTGAGAAATTGAGAATAAACTACACACGTTTATGATAATAAGCTGTTATAAAAGAAAAGTATATTAAAGTTTTGCGGTCGATTAATGAGATTTATAATCTGGTAGGGTCGTGTTGTTCCTTTCTTATAATCTTAGAGCACTCAAAATCAACAATATCATATCCTATGCAAGCACTGATTTTTTCAGATTTTCCGAGCTTTATATAATATAAAATATTTGTGCTGCTTAAGTCTGGTGGTCAGGCGTTCCGGGTTTGTCAGATGTAGACATTATAGGATCTACACAGTATACTTATAAACACTTTCCGTGCTTTATCATGTTCCAAGTCTTCACTTTCTATTGTACATTGGATGGAAGGCTCTGTAGAATTGAGGAAGCAGTTGTATCCACTCTTTTTCACATGGGCTGAAAATATATCGTCCTCTCCAGCACTGAAACGCAAAGAACGGGAATGCCTGAGCGGCATTCTAAAAGCAGCCAATGGTTATCCTTTTCACTTCACCAAGAAGCGTCCATTTTAGGCATAGTCACTCCGTTCAACTGGACAAAGGTTTTATAGTCTTACTATAAATCAAAGGTATATCGAAACCGCTAAAACGTTCACTACAACTCCGTGATATTAAGTTACCCTAAAACCACCTTTAAAAATTGGCCAAATGCTCCCCAAGCCTAAGTCCCTCCCCCCAGCGTGGCCAATAGCGAACTGTTTACAGTATACTGTGTAGATCCTATAATGGTGTCTACATCAGACAAACCCGGAACAGCCTGACCCCCAGACTTAAGCAGCACAAAGATTATATAAAGCTCGGAGAATCCGAAAATCAGTGCTTTCTCAACATTGCATATAACGTGATCATGTTGTTAATTTTGAGAGCGCTAATATTATAAGAAAGGATTACAACTCGAAAAATCGTTCAATGTAGTGAATATAAAGCGAATCATTAATCGACCGCAAGACTAACAGCTTATATAACAGCTTTATAAGAGCTTATTATCTTAAACGTGTGCAGTTTATTAAAATCTGTACTACGCTGGCTATTTTTTCGGATTTCACACATGTTCACTTTGTTCAGTTCAGTTATATTCAGTGTGCAATTATTTCTTACGTAATCTATATCTCTCTCTTACTGCTTGTACTATTTTGAGTTCTTCTGATTTCCTTGAGAAAGGCAAATGCTCGGTCTATCGAAATATATTGATCTTTATTCCGTTCTAAACGTCGCAGAATATTAAATACTGTTATATAATATATTTATTATTCTTGGTTAGTTTTCTTTTTTTGGTAACATTATTTATATAATTATATTTTAAATAATAAATCAAATATAAAGAATACATATTTAACCCAAGGAATGCTTTTTATATAGTAAGTAGTAAATATGTTGTTACTTTAAATTACAAAAATAATATGTCAGACATTTAGATGTTTTAAATATATATATACATTTCATTATAAGTTTTGTACATACGTATTGTTTTTAATTGTTTTTAATGTTGTTTTGTATTTATCAAACTGAATTACTGTTTCATAATATATTTGTAAAAATTTAGATTTAGATTTAATTTATAAATTAATTATAATATAATCATACAGCAGACACGACTGAAGTTTGCTTGCACCATATTTTAATTGAAAATTTCAACTATATTAATAGGTAATATAATTATATTAATCATATATATACCAGTATAATATTATGTGAATTTCACTATTCATATACATATATCTAATCATATCTCGATTTATTTAGTTTTCTTTATTCTTAGTATTTTAATAATATAGTGAGTTCTTCTTCTCTACTACAGGATATAACTATATTTTGTGTGCACTGCTGTATTGCATTTATATTCTCCAAATGAAATTAATAATCTAAATGAAAATAAATGTATAATACAGTGAGTCTTTTTTATTATTACAAACATTTTGTATAATTTTGAGATATTGTAATCTTAAACAACTATTTAGTTAGCAGATTGTTTGCATAATTATTTAGTCAACAAATTGATTAAAAGTAATTTGAATTAGTATATCAAAGTGGATTGAATTATGCACACATTTTAAAGAATTTGAATTTCTTATATTTAATGGACCGAGTGACCTGAGTGGAAAATGTGTGCGAAAACAGCAGTATAGGGCTAGAATAATTCGCTTTTTATGAAATAATTATTTGTACTGTTTCCATGAATAAATAATTGAATTTTATAATTTACCCTTTAAATTAATTTTATAATCACATATGTACATACTAACTAATTATTTAGAAAAATAAATAATTTAGAATTTGTTTACTGATGTCTGGCTATTAATGATTATTGCAGTTAGAGATATATAGTGGTGCATTTTTCAATAATGATTTCATCCTTAATAAAGTAAAATTCCTCATCAAGTCATGAATTGATTGAGAAATTGAAGTTCTTACTAATGGGCAAAACTTTAATTATAACGTAGTATCAGTTCAACATTTGTACTTTATGAATATACTAACTTCTAGAAGGCTTAAAAATATATACTTTTTAGATCAATATTGATAACATCAAAAGTTGCATACTATTTCAATATAGTACTGGTAGCAGCTTTCAATTGTTGTTATCTATATACTGCTCATAATAAAACAGTTGTGTTTCTTATTTATGACACTAGATTTATTACATTAGGCACACTATTTAATGCACAATATAAGCATATTTATATGAAACATAGTTTATTTTGTTACTTTTAAAATGTAGATATATATTATTTATATTACAGGATATTATGTTTTGGTATTACAACATATTTGACAGTAGACTTCAAGTTTGCTTTTTTGCATCTAAGATGTATTGTTTTTAAATTTGGTGCGAAGTTAAGTGGCATATTTGGTAATCTGGCTGACCATGTATAACTTGTTATAAACATGCCCACCTGCAGCTCTGTATATTTTGACTGCATATACGACAGTATAGCAAGCAGCAATTAGTGTGACATTAGTCCTCCATGTCACTCGTCTGGATGATAAATTAGAAGATATATACAAAAACGGTGGGGATTTATAATGTACATATATGTGTAATACTCGTATATCTATATACCTATAAAAGTGTCCACGTGTGCATGATTTTTTTGTGAACAGCATAATATGCCTTGCCTTCAGATACAAGAACATCCTTTAACGTTATGTTAAACACCATTATGGTGTAACATATTGTTTTCACTCAATAGGGAATATTTGCTGTTCTTTTTTTCTGGGCTATTAGTTAACCTTCTTTTTTGTACTATTTCTAGGTTAAAATGATTTTGAAGTTGATTTCATACAATTTTCTAGTTATAATATAATATTGAATAGTTTTATTAAATAATTTTCAAAATCACACAATTAATTATCATTAGTTAAGAAATTTCATTTAATATAAGTTACAAAAATATAAATTTTGAAAACATTGTTTTATTAACTTTCCAGTTAATAAAAATTGTACATCAACTGCATACAATGATTTAATTAATGAAACTATGTTTCTCTTTCTATGTTAAATTCTTTCTCTGTATTTTTATAGATCGCAAATTTGTGATTGCAAATGCCTTAATTCACAACTTCCCAATCATCTTCTGCAACGATGGTTTCTGTGAGATGTCAGGCTACTCTCGAGCGGACATCATGCAGCGCTCCTGCTATCTGGAGTTCCTTCATGGACCACTCACCTCCACACACGCTATCCGGGAAATCCGCACTGCTCTGGAGAATCAGGAGGAGATGGAGGTTGGGATTCTCTTCTACAAGAAAGATGGTCCGTGTTTCTTTTACTACCTTGATTGCACTATGTGCTGGTTTATTTATCACAAAATGCTGCCTTGTGTTAAAATGTTAAAAATCCATTATTTATGTATAATTTGCATAACTGCATATATTTTGTAATTAAGTTAAATAAAAAAATAACATTTTCGTAATGGTATATCATATCATTTTATACAATAAAATAGCAATGGTTTCAGTGTAATTTTTTATCAAATTTTTAATTATATGGTTTCTTTTTATTGATGATGATTGCAGTCAATGAGAAAGTAACCATACATTTTGTGTAATGCAGCTCATTACTACATATTTAGTTTAAAGAAGTGTCGTTTAGAAGTATAGTTTTTCTGTTTTTAATCCAGAGGGTTCGTAGTTCGAAATTGCCATCGTCATGTAGTAATATTACCTATGCTCGTAGAGTCACTATGTATAAACAGTTACTATATAATGTATCATAAACTTTGGAATATAGGATAAAACAAAGTACATTTTCCAAAACAACCTAAATATGCATATATGTTATATATATATGTAGGTATGTATATATATATATTTCGATAAAATTACTTTATGCTTAACAGAACTTTTTTTCTCTTAGTTTTACTAAATTTAGGTGTGGTTGGCTGTTTTTTACACGTCTTTTTATGTATATTTTCTTTCATATAGCTCACTTTATTCGGGGACTTTCTGTTTTACAAACTTTTTTATTATTTACAAATCCTTCATAGAAGTGGTATTGGTAATAACCATTAAAAAGAAAATTTTCAATTACTGTTGGTTTTTCCGCTTAAACAAAAATTATAAATTATAAAAGTTTTCAAACTAATATTTGACAAAGTTAAAAATCCATTAACTACACACTGAAAGCTCATTTTAAATGTAAAGATAACGCTCATCTCGGTATTTAATAGTAACATCAACCTTGTTATACATATATTTTATACTATCAATATTTAAGGCTTACATAATATTATATACACTTAAGAATTGATTTAAATTGAAAATATAAAATAACATTGTGTTTGGCATATATAATATAATAATCAAGAGTTAGAAATTTAAATCATCAATAAATCTATAGTAAGATTAATTGCATAAATTTTATGACGTATGCAGTTATACAGTCCACTTAGGTATATCGTAAACATTATTTTTGTCATTTTGGGTTACAGTATATTGATGTTAAATGATGGTGAATAGATTCTATCTTAAATGTTTATAATATAATACTATAGCATCACAAATATTTGAAATATAATATATATAATGTTAAGAGTAGGTATTAATTACTAGTCTATGATAGTAATAATAATAATAATTTTACACTGACGAATTTTCAATAAAAGTAGTATTATAGAGAATATTCAACATGTATCCGTTTCACAGTAATTGATAAGAAATTTTAATTGCGAATCTTAATTTTCTGTAGGTCATAAAAATTATAATTTCTCCCAAAAATAATTTATTTAATTTAATTCGAATGAAACATGGTAAATAAAAACAAATACAATCAGTTATTAATTGTAGCTTCCATCTACGCAATTGTTTTATTTAATGAAGCAGTTTAGAGCACGGCTAAAATATTACTAAAATATGATATAATTTAAAAATCGAACTAACACGTTATCTTAAATATATAGGAGATGGTTACGTTATAAATGTTTGTAAATTTATTCAATAAAAAGATTCATTTTCTTTACAAGAAGGAGAAAATAATTTGTAAGATTATATTGGTGGCAAATAAAGGAATATTTTGCACGAGGTATGTCTATGTATGTAAAAAGAGTGCGAAATATGACACAATTTTCCACTTATATAATCTTATAAAATTGACAGCATGAATAAAAAAGATTTAACAAAAACTCGACTAAACTCCAGGAAAAATTATTGTTTACTTATAAGCGCCTGTCTAGGTGAAATCATACTATATACATAAACCTTTTTGTATATCAACCAATTACCAAACAGGATCCCGGTTTCTCTGCAACATAATTATCGCGCCAGTTCGGAATGAGGTGGGTCAGGTGCGCCTCTTCATCCTCACCTTCCAAGTGGAGTCAGAGGGGGGTAAGATCATCCTGGATGACCAATCGCTACACGAGAAACACGGTAACTCATTCCAATGCCCGGTCCTAGTGTTTATTTTTCCGTTTATTCCATGATCTTATTTTGAGGCTTATTTAAGATGGTGTAGCATGGATAGATAGAAATCAGCCAATTTAGCTCAATAGAAACGATATAAGGTAAAACAAATATAAGTACTGCATAAATTAACAATCTATAATTTTTAATAACTTAATTTTGAAAATAAATTAAATGATTAAGTGAATATAATTTTAAAATCAGCTTGATGAGAATTGTTTAAAATTTCTTAATATTATGAAAACTCTTAAATACTATTTTATTTTATTTAGAATAATATTAGAAAGTGGCATCTTGAATTAATAAAATCATTCTTAAAATCAATACGTTGAGGCTATATGTTTGTGCTATAATAAGTGTATCTTTAAAAATGGAATATGTTTTATATATACTACTATATATATGTACTATGTTGCAGCACCAAAAAATTATTACTTTCAGTTAGATTCCATAGTAGGCCTACTTATCTCATGTTTAATATTTATATTGTTGATTTAAAAATATTTTGCATCGAATAGAAAATTATTCATCGTAATTTAAATCTTTGACGCTCTTTGATATCCATTTTAAACTTTTTTTATAGTTATTAATTATTATTTACTTTTTATATATTTATGAGTGATTATAGCTTTATTTTTATGTAAATATCTGTTTCATTTTTTTCAAATGATAAAAACAATTAGATAAACTACTTTCTTTCTTATTGAAGAACAGTATATTATATTGATGAATGAATGCCGTTTATAGCATTGCATTTCCAAATATGATTCTATCTAGTATTGCGAGAACAGATTTCATTATCTAAAAAGCTATTTTGGAAGATAATATGAAAAATACGCGATTAAAAAAAACTACAACGTTATTTATTATATGTATCACAAATTTTGGTTAGAGATTGAAGACTGGAAGATAGATCATTTTTGACAGGTTAATACTAAATTTGTAACGGCCAAAAATTTAAGCTTGTTTGTTAACTTGGCCACAATAAGTAATGAAAATTGAGTACACCTAATTCTTTGATCCATTTTCACACTCTGTAATTCTATGGTGCCTCGTCTTTATTCTCTTCACTTTTCGATGATATTGACAGTTTGTCCGTAATACAATGAATATGCTTGCCTGTTGCGTGTGATCCTCTGGTTTTCGTTAGCATCCGATCGCTCTTATAATATTATCGACTCTATTATACTGTATAAAAGTGTATTTCAACAATTGTTAATGTTGGGAGGATTTTATGATTTTTTTAAAGTTAAGTCTATGATTATTAACTCAATTTACTGTCAAACACTAAAACTTGTGAGTACATTTTTATAAAATAATATACTTTGCATTTAAAAATATTTAATTTATTAATAAAATGAATGATCCCGTTTTTTGACTAATTCAAAATAATTGTTAAAATCTCTTTTTCTGTTTAAACATATTTAACGTAATAAGTAAACATTGAAATGCTATTTTCTATAATTATTCTAAAAAGACAGTTAATGAATAATTTTAAAAGCTGATAATATGATGCTATAATCTTTTAAAATAAACTATTATAAATGCTTTGAAGTCAGAATATTAGTAATTTATTAAACTGCATACAGAATCGATAATATATATATATATAATTAAAAAATGTTTCACTATATTATAATATACATACTTATACATATATTATACATAATATTATAAGTTTGTGATATTATGTTTTCTATTTTTTGTCCTACCCATGGCTGCAGGACACACGGGATGGTTAGGCCAGATGTCGCTCATGTGGCGTTCTCTACTTCGCCTCATGAAGCGAAATACCGGTACCACAGGTGTGGGAGGAGGTGGTGGAGGCTCCGGCTCAGGTGGCGGTCCTGGTGGCGCTCCTGGTGGTGCCGAGGTATCTGGTGGTATGGGTGGTACAGGTGGAGGAGGCGAGGGAGAAGATAGGCGGTGTGAGGAGGGACCTATGGCCGGCAGTCGGCGGGGGGGAGGTGGGGTAGTGGGAGGCATTGAGAACACTGACAATACCAGTCTGTTGACACTAACACCCAGTCTGGATGGAGGTCTCGACCTGAGCTACTCGACTGCTAACTTCATCAACTATAATGGCGGTGTTGGAGATAAATGTGAGTGCGCTTCATTTTACTTGCAACTGAGGTATCGATTTCGCTTTAGACTATAAAACTTACTTGCTTAACTATATAATATGTAACTATTGAGGTGTGGTCTGAATAAATAATATAATATTTTAATTTATATAGCTCTAATATTAATTTTTATATTAAATATTCATGTACAGGTTTTGTATATCAGATTAAACATTTCAAATACATTCAAAATATGTGAATGCACTTGAATTTTACTCAGCAAAAAGTAACAATAAATCAGCAATAGTTTTATATCAAGAGATGAATCAGTTAACATATTCATTTTCAGTCTGACACATTTATATAGTTAACTTTTATACCAAGTAAGATTACTTATATTTTATTGAATGTAACTAATAGGTTTAATCGGTGCTGTTGAATAATTTATTTAATTTTTTAACTAATTAATAACTAAATAGTGTGATTATTTTGACAATTTTTGATAATTATTGTTTCATTGATTATTTCAGTCATTATTTCATATGGTTGAGCCCATTGTAATGCAATGCTATGTATTTTAATTATCAATGTAAAACGTTTTATATTTAAGTTTTGTTTGTATAACACATCCCGTGTTGATTTAGTTTGCAAACAATAACCACAACGAATGATTTGAAAGATGTCTGTTTTGCCATTATTTCTATACAAGTCTTCATAGCAGCAACTGTATACAATTATAAATTGAAATAAAATCTTTTCATCGATCCAATTTTGTTATGTACGTCCATCTATGTATTCGCTCTCTTCCTCCGTCTATTCACTATTTGATATTATACTTCTTTTTTGTGTCTTCTTCATATGTAAGATAATATTATGTATGGTGATATAGTTTTTGTATCTAGTTTTTTTAAGTTATGTATACGGACATGCCAATATATTTAAACTTGTCTCACGAAGAATATGCATCGACTGACTGACAATACATACATACAGTGTTGAAATCGAAACAAATGCAAAGGAAATAAGAGTGGGAGCAAAAATGTCGAAACTATCCGTTTGACTCTCCCCCCCTCCCTCCTTCCTTCACTCTTCCATCAAGAATCAGTCAATTTTTTACTGTCTCTACAGAGAAATAATCTTGAAATAATGATGCTTAAGGTTGAACTGCTGGCCTTTAACTTAAGAGGAATAATAGAATACAAAAATGAAAATGTTACTACTAATAATCTTTCTGCATTTTTTTTACTTACTGTGGACATTGATAGAATATATCTATTAAAGAATCTTAGAATTTCAAGAGGGTAAAGGATAATATATCAGTGCGAAATATTTAGCGTCTAATTTTGTAAATCTTTTTACTTTAATTAATTTTTGTAATTAAATCTTTTATTTGATTCACTATATTGTCAATCAAACTATTCGTTTATTGAATTTTGTTATACTTAAAAAGGATTGAAAGTAAATTGAAAATTTATTTTTGAAATTGTTTTGGGTTTTAATAAAGTTTACTATTAAATGTAGATAGGTAATTTAAGAAGGCACATAAACATAAATATATTCAATGAAGCATAGGTCAGAATTTTTGTTGAAAATGTTTGATCACTATCTACATAAATTATATATTTTTGAAAACCAATAATCAAATGCTGTAATACGCCAGTTAAAAATGTACTTTATATTTTCATTCAAATATTGACATCCAAAACAAATAC
Source organism: Invenusta paracnida (assembly GCA_036023295.1). Taxonomy (NCBI): domain Eukaryota; kingdom Metazoa; phylum Platyhelminthes; order Proseriata; family Coelogynoporidae; genus Invenusta; species Invenusta paracnida. The sequence continues at coordinate 12,837 of JAYRBW010069228.1, read as the reverse complement.
TTGCAAATTAATCATAGAACTCAAAAATAATTAATTTTTGATAAAATATACTAACATTATGTTTATATAATTGCAATCCGATCGTTAATTATTTATATTTTACGATTATAAGTTTGTAGTTTTTAATGGCTTATATAATACTGCAGTTATACATGAAAACATCAATGTTGTTATGTGGTAAAATTGAATTTCTTTGTTTTGGTAACTTATTGTTTATTTAAAAAATTCTACTTATCGTTTGACAGCGATATGTATATTGATATGTGAACGATAGTTTTAGGTAGAATATTACCGTTATATAGACTTAATAGTATCTTAAATAATTCGAATATAATTGTGTATAGATTCCACAATTATTCTAATTAAATAAATTTAGAATTTCTTATTGCAGCTCATATATCAAGGTACAGCATGCATGAAACTAATAGTATTAACGAGTAATTCGGATCTACATCACAGAAGGAAGGGAAAGATTGTGATGTATTCACCGCGCTCGACGGAGACAATGTGCATTTAACAACATCAGGATTTGAATGATATGCTCGACATCACCATTTTAAATATTATTTTTGTCTCCAGTATATCAACAATTCAATCGCCTCGACAGTGATTGCTTTTAACCGGCCGAGTAAGTCCTAGATGGTCTGTAGAGAGGGGTACCACACTCGTTATTCATCGGTGGAGCAAATCAGCTTCAAGAAATCCATACCTAGCCTTCACAAGCCGGGATAATTCCCTCAGATGAAGGATTCCATACCACCTTCGTTTCAGTTAGCTAACGATTGCCTGGCCTTTCATTCGTTATACTTCGGAGGGATGTATTTATAAGAAAGCGTGTTGAGTTGATGAAGATGGAGTTAAAACGAGAAAATGAGGTAGCCGAATCAAGAAGAAAAGTGTAATGCCGAATCCATTGACATAACTGGGGGTAGATAGAGTCGATAAGAATCCATTGCCGTCCAGGGCAAACAAAAATAGAACAGAAATTCTCGAGAGATACATACCTGCGATTTCCCAATTTCTTATGTTATGTTATAATTCTTGCATTGTACATACACAACGGTCTACCTACCTATATAGAAAGTAAGAGGGTGAAGTTGAGTGTACACTACGGGAAAGTGAGTAAAGCTGCAAGCAACCAGGGAGGAGGGTGGGGGGCGTAGTGCCCGAGAGGAAAACAATGTTTCTTATTGATCCTTCCGATCATCCCGTACTATTGATTGAATTCCAGGGGAGGTTTGTTAGGGGGGGTAGAGGGGTGCATGCTACTAGTGCGCGCACGAGCTCACTCTATTGACAATCATGAAGTGGATGATGCCATGCTATGCTAGAGAAGGGCGGGGACACCCATCCACCCTCTTCCCCCCCCCCACCCGGCCCCCTCCCTTCAGAATTTGCGTTTGAGATGAGGTGAGTCGAGAGAAATGGTGATGTGAATGAGTGAACCAGCCTCTCTCTCTTTCTTTTCTCGGCAAGCTCAGGCAACATTCCTGTTCTTCTGCCGTTTTTCCTTCGCTCCAGAACTCACTCAGAACAGAAAAGGGATAAAAGACATCGATTATTGATCGACTATCACGGCTCTGGCTTAGCCAGGGATTTGCCAGTTTCGTTTGTTCTCTCCTTTCTCTCTCTCTCTTTCGCTTTTCTTTTATTTTGATTCGCAATTGTGTTTTTCGGGAAATTAGAAAGATATACCTGTATCTAGTCTATACACAAGGGCATATGTAAGTCTAACACTGAGAAGGAAATGGACGAACGGACGGGCGAATTTAACAATGATAGTTGAATGAGCTGGTTTAGTTGGTTTAGTGAAAGTGTAAGATATTGCCAGATACTGATACCTGTACGTTGCTTTCCGATGATAGGAGTTCAATATACAAAAATAATGATAAATTCTATTCTGGGTTTATGTTGGAATTACCACGTTTGATTTATTGTTTCATAGCTTTTAATTGTTATGGGTTTCACCAAAAATTAGGAGTAGAATTTTTTTAATACGGTAATCTAATTCTGGAGATACTAATATTTATCTTAAGGATTTTTATGTGTGTTACGTATTTTATCGTTGCAATTAACAAAAAATCTTTAATATTCAATTATTTGCATATCATTGCATATTGTATAATGCTAAAAATCAGTCACTCTTTCAATTTATTTTCCTATAGCATGAAAAGCGTGATTTTTTAATCATTTTATAAATGTAGGTAATTAATTCTTCTTCATTTTAAAAGTTGTTTCTATGTTTTTAACCATTATTTAGTTTTTTTAAATTTAAAGTTTAGTAATTTAAATATCGTCCAAGTTTAAAATTTGACGCGATCACAAAAGACTTTGTTGGATATTCGAAAAAAAATTAATTGAATTATACATAAAATAAAGTAAATACAATGGCTTTCTAAGCTTTATTTGTCAATAAATCCGTGGTAGATATAGGTACTGCTATTGTATATTTTAAAACAATTAAAGGAATGTGAGCCACTGAAGAAGCGTAACTGTCTAAAAATGCACTGCCCAGCTCCACCTTACTGCTAGTACTATGCGTTAGTAGTTTATAATCACCAATTTATAGTTTTATATTCTATAATTTTATGCTAAAGTTTCCGGCATTTAAACAATATTATATACAACTCAATTTAATCAGTAAGTAATTTTGATGGGAAATTTAAAGGAGTACCGATAACGGAAAATAACTTTACAGAAGTTGACCGTTGAGCTGATCGTTATTGTGTCTTAATGTTTTAAATCTTTATATCAGAAATGTCTTCTTTTATAATCTAAACTATAGTCTGGACTACCGAGTTATCGATCCTATATCAGCTATATGCACTGATAAAGGAGAGATGAGACATATCAATAGATTCAGTTACTTTAATCCATAACTAACATATATACAGAGTGTATAGCGTGTGACTTGATAGATCGGTAGTTTTACGGACGACATACCTCACAGTTCTTTTGTGGAAAACAATCTAAAATGTAGATATTATATATATGACAGTAAATCTAACTTCTTGCTTCATCACTTATTAAATAGGACTGTAGCTTAGATGATTTAGACCAACCCTCTTATCGAATAGTTATACGTGCATATAGGTATATTCAAAGTCCAGCTCGATCATTGTATCATTTACTATAGAGATAACTACACAAATTAGAATTTAAGTTAACTCAATATTTTTATAAGTTAATGTTATAATTGTGTATGATTTTATATGAAATATATAAATTGTGCTAAAATAAAAGTACTAAACAACTATATATGCTATATATGCCATTTTTCGACACTTATATGGGTCTTAATATTATTAATTTTTCTATTTATATAACATTAAAAAACTTTTTAAATCTTAGATATATAAGATGTAATTATGTATACAGTCAAATGGGTACCTTTGTATTTATTTAAATGAATTACATTCAAAAAGCTATATTTATAGTTAATATCAATTAAAATTTAAAAATTGCAGTTATAAATTATTTGAAAATATCTATAAAAAATGATCAATAAAACAAACTAAATATAATATTTATTAAGAAATCTCAGTTTTTTAAATATTATTTCTGCAATATTTAAGTTTTTCTGCGATATTAAGTTTTCTGCGATATTAAGTTTTATGCGATATAGATACATAAATTAGACGTTAAAATGTTGAATATTTATACGCAATGAAAACAAAAATATGAGATTCTGAAACATATTTTTAAACATAATAACTCACAAAATATTATATACTTTTACAATACAGTACCTATTACAATAGTAATAACTAACTATAGTATTACAAGTTTATTCAATTTTCAAATATATGTACATATATTTAATTTGTTCTTATATAAAATTTAGTTATACATCCGCACATTATAAATATATAAGATGTATAAAACCTTTATACTGTTAGTTAAGTCTTCGTATACGACACGGCGAATAAAATAATGAATATATTATTATTCTTTATTTATTTTTTACTCTGTGATACGACGTGTAGGTATCTATACCCATAGGGAGCTGATCTGTATCTATATGTAGGTCAAGAGATGAGGTAATGGAATCCCCGCTGAGCTATATACATGCGTTCGATCAGTTCAGAATTTAGGCAATAAATCAATAAAAAGCAAGCAAATTATTTATGGATATTTTTATGAAGATATGTGAAATATATAGCCAAAAATTGACATGCATATTTATTTACATATACATGCAGATTTACAGATTTATTTATCACCTTATTTATTTGAACCATTGGAAATATTGTTTAATTATTTTAAAACAGCATTACTATAATTTTACACATATTATGTATCCTTTTATTATTCAGAAAGTCGGCGAATTATTAAAACTGAAAGCTGTTAATCAGTAAAAATGAGCCATTTCACCATTTCACCATTTATTTTTACAACTTATTAGATTGGATTTAGCTTTCCTTTCCCAATATTAGAAAATGGAAAGTTTCAGATTAGATTATTAGACATATATGTACACTGAAAAATATTTGTTAGTTATTATTATGCATCACCAAATACGTTAATCGTAGGTACTGTTATGTGTCATATGCATGACCGCGGTCACAAACTGCTTTTAGTTCAGAAGGATAATAAATTCTATTATTGACAGTAACTGAAATAATATTTTTTACTAAGAAATTATTTTTTTATTTTAACCTTTAGAAAAGTTTTATTAAGCAAATCTCACATAATGGGCCTACATGAATCTAGAAATCTTTTTACTGACTTTTCATTAATATTATCTCGCTGTTACTCCTATAATAAGTGTAGCACTACTTGTATATCTCTGTTCCGCTACCCTCTACCAGCTCTAGATGGGAAGCACTTTTTGGATCTGGACTCTGGAACGGTGGATGATGATCTGCCAGACGAGGATCGGCGGATGAGCAACTATTCACGGGCTGACTCCAGTGGCCGGGATCTGGCTGGTAGTCCTGATGTCAGCACTGTTCGTCACAATGTATCCGAGAAGTTTGCTCAGGTAAGTTTTAAACTTCTCCATAAAAATGGTATCGTGTTATATAATATATGGTTGCGTAATGGTATCAATAGTGAATACCATATGTGACTTTTAATTGTGATTCTAAAAGTTTTAAATTTTAAACAAATAATCGATAAACATTAAAATTAAATGATTAAGCACATTAAACAGAATTAATACAAAATCGACAGTGTCGCAAAATCAAAGTCAAGAGACGAGTTCACAGATAACACATTAAAAGAATATAATTAGCATGTAATTTAAAGAATAATTTACTGACCGTAATTATATATAAACGTGTCAAGAATTATAGTATGTTACCTATATTGTTAGTTATTTAAAAGTACACATAATAGATCAATATGTATTGATTTTTGACTAGGACGCCTTTTACATAAATATAATTTTTTTGTTGGTTATTTATAAAAATAACGATAAACAGTTATAGCATGGGACAACAACTACCACAAATATCACAAATATACTTTCCACAGGCAATTATTATTTAATAATTTTTGTGGAAAAAGCATTTTTACCACAACATTTTAATGTTTTTATCTATACAATCTGTTATTTGGAATATTTGATCTATAAATAAATTCTGTATTATTTTCAATACAACTCAGAGAAAGTGATGACTATATAGTACTGCATTTAATTTTATGATGAAGTACATCGCAAAAAAGATTTACCTCAGGTAACGTGTTAATCGTGATATGATAGCGTCTTAGCAGTGTTTTTTGTCAATATTCGTAATCACCAAAAATACACAGCTGACTATGTATAGAATCTCAGGCAGAGATCTCGTTGTTCAACAAACACTTCAACCATCTTAACGTAGACGTGTTGTTTCCTTAATTGCTGACTAGTCCAGAAAAATAAGTACAGATCTATCCATCTAGTTTGTGTACACGCTACATTCAATAGTGGAGTATCCAACTGTTGTTGTAGTTTTGACTAGAGTAACTCACATATTTGCAGTGGCCTCAGTTTGACACAGACTCATTTCTTGGTGAGAGGGAAGCATTATTAAAGTCTGATAACTGTATCAAAGAGAAGAGCTGAGAAAAAGGCGCCGCTTCAACCAACGATAATTATGGAAGTTGAGTTGACTTTGATGTCCTCAAGTGCCTGTTGCAAAGGGTCCGGTTATTTTTGACTTTTCCCCTCCTATTTCATTTTCCCTCCTTTCCTGTTCTGTCCTGCTCTGTCCTCCATTCCCTCTCTGGAGAGAAATAACCGATAATTGAGGCTCATCCAACTTTTGTCCAACTTATGTCCACTTTTTATGTATTTGCGTTTGAGGTGACCTATGCTAAGAAATATATGTTCGTGTATTGTATTGTAAATATTATTTAGTCAAGACTAAATATTTCCTATATCTTTAGACTAAGATGATATTTTAGTGGTATATTGCGCTTTGACGTTAAGTATATGTATAATGCACATTTGGCAGTTTTCTAACTAATATAACATTTCAATTCTAGACAAAATATATATAATTTTTAATAATTCTGTATTTGCTCCAATACCTTAATATGTACAATTATTATAAAACTTAAATATATATATAGCTGCAGCCATTATTTTGTTCATAATAAATTTATTTCTCTCAAATATGTTTCAGATTAATAAAAAAAACAATTGCTTAAATTTAAAATGTTTAATTTTTAAATATTTAATGTTCAATACATGGTGTGCATGAATACGCAAAAAGTACGAATAAATTATTTTTACAATCGTAATGATCTACTTTTTTAATTTAGTAAAATCATTTATTATCTTTTACTTTTTAAGTGTTGAGGAATGTTTCACAAACTTATTTATGGCGTGACCAGAAAATGTATTGTTAAAAAGTTGTTTTTATTACATTTACACTCAGTTGCATTTAAATAGTATATGTATGTGTAAACTATAGTTCCTTTGCAGCATTATTATATGATAAATAAATAAAATTAAAGTTGGTGACCGTAATATACAATTTTATAGAATTTATATTATTGAAAGTGCCATTTTTCTAAACACGGTTTCTTCATCAGGTGCTGAAAGATAACATGTTCTCCATTTATTATACATATTTTATTTTTTTACAAAAATACAGCTATACTTAAAGCTTACATTTCAGTAAATTCCATACCTGCCGTTAGATACAAATTTGATCAACAACTATGTGAGATTCAAAATAGAAATATTTAACACAAATGAGACTTGTTATTCCTGTGTATATGTTTATGTTTAGGTATAAAATTAATTTGTTAAAGTTTTGATCGACAACATCCTCTTCGTAGGAGACTTGTTCGATCCTTTTGTATAACTGCTAACTTATATAATTATTATAATTAATTATAATTATTAATTGCAGAACCAGAATCTGCGATTGGGCGTAACCCATATTTACTCCTTTTGATTATTATTATTATTGTACCTATTATCATATTAATAAATTCTACTGTATTACTATAATAAGCCTGCACCTATATTTTAGATCTAAGCGTCCCGTTATATGTAACAATGTTTTAGGCTCTTGCGTTTTAAAGGCCCTTCTTAATTTCTTACAATTGTATTGCTCGAATACATCTCCTTTACCATACAATTGCACTTTGATTAATTCTCTTAATAATTTTCCAACTTTATTTCAGTGCATCTTTTTATTTAGCCAAAGTTATGAATCATCGCACTGATTGACCAGCACTCTTATATCTGACCATTTTAATAAATTTGTGCTTATAACTTGGCATGAAGTTCTACAGTATGCTTCAATATTCTGCACTTATAAATCGCGACTGTGTTTGCCTGCGTTGATAAGATTTATCTCTTTTTGACCATGTAGATGCTTTCTCTGGGTGCTGACCTCAACCCCGAACATAAATTGCAGTCTCCTCGCCTTCATAAGTGCACACTCAAGCACTACTCGCCCGTGAAGGCCGTGTGGGACTGGCTCATCCTTATTCTTGTCATCTACACCGCCATCTTTACCCCATACGTAGCTGCTTTCCTTCTTAATGATGAAGAGAAGCGGAACAGGAAAAATCTGGTGGGCCTTCCGTTATTTATTAATTTGATATACATTTTTAAACATTGTTATTAGATAGATTAGTCTAAAATAGATTTTTATTAAATTAAGTATATTTAAATTTCTATGTTTTCTTATTTTTATGAATGCGTTGAACTCGGTTATATTTATGTTCATATATTCAAGTTGTGAATAATTCTTGTCATATTTGCGGAAACTAGTAATTAAAAGCATATTTCTGTATGAGCTACGTAATATTAACCATATATTGTGCAATATCTCAATACTATTTTGTTATCATAGTAATGAATATATATTATGCATTTATTGATTTTTAATTCATCAAATATAAAATGAGAGTTAGATAATGTTACAGGTTTAGATTTGAATAATATATACATAGAACATTTAACCTAAAACGTTTATTAAATACAAACATTAGATTTTTTCCTAATTAAATTGCAGTTCATTCAATATAAATGAATTCAATTTTTAGTTAAAACGACGATGAGTTTACATACCACTAATTAAAAAATGTCCGAAAGCATTCACACATTTTTTCTTTTACAGTATTATTATGAAAACATACTATAAAATATTAATTAATTTGAATATTAGACGTGTTATATGAACTAAAAATAGTCAATGTCTCTTTTTAAAAATTGTTTTTAATTAACAGGTACCATCATTTTATCACAACAGAGGTTATTAAGAAACAGCGGTTTTGTCACATTTTCCATGCATGCATTTAAATGTTGGTAATTTATCTTTAGATACCTGTATTAATTATAGTGTACTCGTAGTTTTTTAGCCAAATGTTGCGAATCATCGAAATTAAAGCAAACACATCTATTCATCAATATATGGTTGATATATATATATTTTAAATATAATTATACGGAAGAAAACTAATCATCTGGGAACTTGAATCAAAAAGAAATATTATATAATAACCAAATAATAATCATAATATATTTAGTTGTATATTATTTCTATAATTTATGGGAAAACTATGTTCATACTGCTTAAGTCTGAGTGTTCAATAGTAATCATCATCATCTTATTGGGAAGAGTTTGCTGATTGATTGAAGCTTCCGTCTTACCCTCAAAGCCCATCATTATTTGGTTCCCTAAACTGCAAGAACACCGCACAGAACTGACTCCTTATGATCAAAGCATTTCCTGGCAGTATGTATTCTATGAACTGAACTTACTGGACTTCACATACATTCATCCGTCTCCAAAGTTTTAAAAATAATAACTAACTGTACACACCTTGTAATTAGAAAATCGATAAAACTCCCTTGATTAATTTCTGTTACTGAATACCTACTATACAATATGGATACTGTTTGCAGCATTTGATAGACCTGACGCAAGATGGAATAATATGGCAGTTTTATAAGTTCTTTATATGTATGTACATATATGTATATATCTCAGTACCCAACTTTTTATTTTTATTTAGCAAGATTCATGACTGATGTGGAATTCATGTTAACTTATTATATGGAACATATAATACCTGTATAAGTGGAATGTATGACTTGTTTTAAGTTTAGTATATTACTTCTCTCTATGGCCATAAATTGCCATTGCATTGTCTTATGGGTAATTTAGAAAGTCTCATCCTATACTTAATCATGAAAAGATCAACACTGTACATACTATTATCTTCAATGCGATCTAAGAATAACTATGTACCTAGTATGTACGTATGCACTGCTTCAATATATATACTTTACATACCAACGTAATGTTTTAATAATACGTGTTTATTCTATATAAGTACTAGGTATACTGTTTTACTGCCTATAATCGCTTGGTATCAGTGAGAGGAATTTCAAATATATACAATATATAGCTAAAACCTTTTTGATTTTGAAGGACATACCGTTTTAATATTTTTATGTGTAAATTATTATTTGTTATCATTGCGATATTTATCTATATCGCTCATTTTATTTTGAATTAGCTTTATTTCAATTACTTCTTCCAAATGTATGAAATTGCTTTACACAACTTATATTATTACATATTAATTATAATTGTTATAAATAGATAATATAATTTTGAAATATATACACTTAATTTTATATTTATAATTGAACAAATATTCCAATTAAAAATTATAATTATTATTTATTTAAAATAATATTTTCACAGATCTTCTGAAGTATGGTTGTTTAACTAATGAAGATAATAGAGATTGCATTTTTTAAAGTTACAACTACGTCGCAGGTTGTATTCAAAATAATGATTTTAATATCCTTGGATAGTAGACATCTCTTTAGAAAAATCAAACATTCGCGCTCCTATACTATTTAGTTATTTTCAGTCAACTGTAACAAATATAACTATACTTATTATATTGTTTGCTATTTAAATCCTAGTATTTTTTGTTAGATTGAGCAGCATTCACTCCTTCTTCCCGCTCAGGAACCCGGTGTACGTCCCTACACCCAGGTGGGAGGTCATGCTGACTACACAAATCCCCTGACAATAATCGATTTATTGGTTGACATCATGTTCATCGTGGACATCCTCATCAACTTTCGAACCACCTATGTGAATAAGAACGATGAAGTGGTGTCCCATCCGGGTCGCATTGCTGTGCACTACTTCAAGGGCTGGTTTCTCATTGACGTCGTTGCTGCCATCCCGTTCGATCTTTTGCTCTTCGGCTCGGAGACTGATGAGGTAGAAGCTAAGACAGCACTCCTGAATATCAAAGATATATTCTTTTAAAAAGACTGTTCACTTTTATTTGTGTAATTAATCTGAATTCAGGTAAATTTATATTTCGGGTCTAATTTTTATCAGATTTTCCAAATTAGAAAACAAAATCAAATATTTTATAACATACGTTTGATATATAACTTAATTCTATGAATAATTTTTCACAAAAACGCAATGTAAAGGGTAAGTAACATTTACCTATAATATACACTCAATAGTCGATGCAATTAAAAAGAATCATGTCGAAACTAGTGTTTAACGAACTATTCTGTTCTCCAGGTAACTTAGTTGACTTATACTGACTGAGCATTTTGTTATATTCAATATTTCCCATGGGAACAACTTTATTATTTGATCTATAGTTGGAAATATATGTGTAACATTAATTGAAAGCCAGTGAAATTTAATTCTACATGTAACAAACACACTTTTAGCAAGCTAGTTTGATCCCTGTATAATGTTTGGTACCGTCATGCAATAACAGCGTTTATTCTGAAATACTACTGGTGCTAATTGCGTTTTATTATTACTTTTAAATATACTTCTGTTATCATAATATAATGTTTTATATTATATAAAGTAATTAATTAATTAATATTAATCAAAACGCATATAATTTTGATATTAATAGGTAGAATGTTTTATTATTTAAAAGTCAACCTTCTACTATACTTATTGCCAGATTAACTTTTAAATATCATTTTAAATTTATTTCATTATTTTTTTGCTTTAAAAATATTCAAAATTATTTCAACTCTTCTAAAATGACATGATTTCATCTATGTAAAAGTGTACTGTATAGTTTGTGTCTTGTAAACAAGATTATTATAAAAAGGATGAAGGGTAGTGCAATTATAAATATTCAGAAAATTATTCTATAATTTCCCAAATATAATAGTTTTAAAGACTATTATATCATTATTTTGATTCCTTTAACATGTACTGCATATTATTTTTTATAAAGATTACATTAAAAAATTAATTTAATAAATCTTACTTTTTCTCATAACAAATCAATAATCAGACAACGACTCTAATCGGTCTATTAAAAACCGCTCGCTTACTGCGATTGGTTCGTGTGGCCCGCAAGTTGGATCGATACTCCGAGTACGGTGCTGCAGTTCTCCTTCTATTAATGGCCACTTTTGCGCTCATCGCCCATTGGCTTGCATGTATCTGGTACGCGATTGGTAACATGGAGCGACCTAAATTGACCAATAAGATTGGTTGGTTGGACCAATTGGCCGATCACACCCGACAGCCCTACACGAATCAGAGCAATTCGGGCCCCGATCTCAAATCCAAGTACATCACAGCACTTTATTTCACATTTTCGAGTCTCACTTCAGTGGGTTTTGGCAATGTCAGTCCTAATACAAACCTAGAGAAGGTCTTTTCTATCTGTGTCATGCTCATTGGATGTAAGTTAATAGTTTTTACCATGTTTATTAGTAAATCAAACTAGGGAATTAGGGAAAACCATCTTTAAATTTAAAATTTATCTTAAACATATAAGAACTATATAATTTTGCACATTTTATTTTAATACATACACATTGTTTTAAGTGTATCACAATATTATTTACAAATTAATCTAATCTAATCGAATTTCATTGGCTAGTCTTTTAGCCGTTTACTTAAAATATTAATTTGTTTTTTATCTATGCTCATATTGCCTCTAAAAATAATAATCTAGTGCGTATAACATGTCAGCATTAATAATTTTGTTTAAATAAACATACTAATTAATCTGTTCATATTAATAAAATCAAAATCCATATCATGCAATAACAACATTTTCAGATAATAGATTGATTTTAAGATTTTAAATTATTTTAGCACCAATTTAAAAGAGGATAATTAACGTAGTTTCTTTTTAATTATTAAAAGACATTTATAGATGACTTCATCAAGGTTCAATGGCTAAAGATCTTAAAATATAGTTTTCCTTATCTCACTATTTATAATACTAAATTATCTACAACCTAAAATTTCACATTGAAACATTTCATCCGTACAATTGCAGCCCTCATGTACGCGAGCATCTTCGGTAACGTGAGTGCCATCATTCAGCGTCTATACAGCGGGACTGCGCGCTACC
>JAYRBW010069217.1:0-27231 GCA_036023295.1 Invenusta paracnida | reverse complement strand
TGCACAATATTCGCTTTTTATCCATTTCAGTAATCTCAAATGATATTGGAGCACAATTCAAAAAGCTTTATTCACAAGCTCAAGTTATAACTAGCTCTATACATGGGGAAAAAGCCAAACAATTGGATGACATATTAGAACAAATGAAGGAGTTGATCAATTTGTCAGCAAGTCAAAGTGTATCACTAGATAGAATTCACACAGCAGGTAAGACAGATGTCCAGTTGAATTTGTATGTGTTTATTTAAAAAAATGGAAATAGAAAATCAATTTAGTGTAACACGGCCCTAAACAAAAAATAAAGTATATTATATTATGGAATATATGTATATATATATTTAGAAATGAAGACTACACAATGTTAATTTACTATAAATGTTAATAAGCTTTTTCACTTCACTATAGAATAGTAGATATAAAGATTTCAATAATATATAGATTTGAATAATCACAGGAATGCATGTTTCTTCATTTCATTACTAGATCTAGAGCATAGATATAGATTTACAGTGATTTTGAAAGTTTATTCAAAGTACATATATTCATATCTATGATCTAGAGATTTCAATAATATATAGCTTTTTAAATCGATAAATAGCAATTTTTCCATCCGTAGATTTATAGAATTCATTTGTGAAATATAGATTTATATAGTGTATGTAATAGTACAGTATAAATCATAAAGTACGGCAGCTATAAGGCGAAGAAATATAATATGAAATACATATATGCAAAGTCTTTTTGAGGTGCGTGAAAGGGGAGGTGACTATACAGAATTGTCCCGACAGCTATACGCATACTTCCACAAACAGCTTGAGCCATTGTTAAAAGGGTAAGAAATAAAGAAGGAGTGATTTCGTTGTCGCGAAGACATAAAAATGTAAAAGTTGTTGAAAAAATGCTAATCGAAATCACAAATATTATTGAAGAAAATTCAATGTTTACTTTAAATCAAGTTGAGGCTAAAGTTACCAACTAAACCTCATATTTCAATTAGCTGTTTGTTGAAAAATATGGGATGCCGATTGATTATCATTATGAAGAAATTAGAAACGGCCCCTGGAGAGAGAAATTCTGAAAGAACGAAAGAAGCACGAATGCGTTATGCAGAGTGGATGTTACAAGAGGGAGTTTAACAGAGCACTTATCTACATCGATGAGGCTGGAGGGAATTTGCATATGTCACGAACCAGAGCGCTAGAAGCAGAGCAGTTAGAGAACAACGGGCTGTTATCGGGCTGAGTTGTTGGAGGAAGACGAGGGCGTAACCTGTTAGTAACCGTCGGGGTCTAATCCACCACGATTTGTTCCTGGGAAGATGTCATTCTTAGCTGACCGATTTTTAGAGTTAATCGGTCAGCAAACTGCTAAAAATGTAAATCCGGATCAAAAAATCACATTTATTTTTGATAACGCGTGATGTCACCACCGACAAGCTGGAGAGGCCCATTTGCAAGCAAATCAGTGAATCAAACACTTGCAAACTTACATACCTTTGTTGAACAGTCTAAAATGCATTTTATACTTTTAAAGCGACAGTAATTGTAAATGTAAATGTAAATTTATTGTTTGTACGAAGAAGAGTTCGTTCACAATTCCTATTAAAACTAATTAATTTTAAAGCAATCTTCAAAAATAGAAATCCTAAGCTGTGTATAATTAATTAACACAAATGAAATTTTTAAATCTACTACCTAATGATGTAAAATAGCTATTCATCGATTTTCGATATTCAAAAACTCTATATATCATTGAAATCTCGAGATATACTAATAAAATGAAAAAACACATACATTCGACGATTATTCAAATCTATATATTATTGAAATCTTAATACATATCTACTATTGAAGTGGAAAACATATATATTTCTACCATTTATTTTTTGTTGAGGCATATTGTACCATATCTAAATGATAAATATTAATAGAACAGTTGTATATAATAAATTAATAAAATAGGGCGTAAAACTAATGTTTAATATATAATTTCTTCTTATAAGATTTTCTCAATGAAATGTTAAGAAATTGTTGTAAAGGAATCATATATTAATATAAGATAATAAAAAGCAGTATTATGGCATTCAAATGCAGTGTTGTTGCACAAAAATATGAACTATAGTATACAGTTCCACATGATTTATAAATCATTTGGTTAATCAAATAGGTTAATGTATGTTTTACAAATTGATCTATTATTCGTTTATTTCGAAATTGTAGTATAACTTTTATACTTAATTTTTCAAAATTCATGTAATTTGGAATGCTGAATTTAGTATTCTACATTTATCATTTATATTATAATAATTTAAATGTGTTGTTATTATAAGTTATATCGTGTAAAAAATTTACATAAAATTAGAGAACGCATCACTAATATAATTTATTTAAATATGTCCTGGTTTTATAGATAAATCATGATTACTGTTGTGATGGTTATTATTTCTGTACTACATACAATAGATAGTATATTTAAAATAGTATTATTTTATATTTGTTATGTTTTGTTTGCTTATTAATAATAACTATTGTCAGTTACACCATGTAATATATAGGTTAATATATGTTTTACAAATTGATCTATTATTCGTTTATTTCGAAATTTGTAAAATACAATATACCTATATTAGCAAAATGTACCAACTTATATCTTTATACATAACTTTAAATATATAGTTAGATAACAATATTATTTATTTATTTTAGAATATATATTTGAATGTTATAAATTGTATTTGCTTGTATGTAGTATCGTATTTCATTGAATGAACACCTAAATTTGACCTGAAAACCTGAACATTATTGTAATATTTCAAAGTTACTGGTTGCTCACAAATTTATTAATATTATTATATTTAGCGAGTACCAAAGGCACTTGAATACCTGTATATATTTTCTGTCCGAGACTATACATTTCCGATGTCATAGTTATGTTTCATTATTTCTATCACAATAAAGATTAATGTTCAAATTATAACTAAATAACACTTTATCACAATTAATAACTGTTAATATTAGTGCGCTTAAAACATGTTAATTTAATAATGTTATAATAAATGTTACAAACAATAATTATTTGTCAATAAATAATTACTTTTATAGAATTGCAATATTTAAAACATTTGCATAAGTCAACGGAAAATTATATTTTAAAAATCAATCGAAGTTACCAAGTTTATAAAAATTATTACTTGTTTTCGGAATATTACAAATTTTTTCGATAGTGAATTAAGTTATTTTAGACTTATAAAAATGTATCGTATATATTATGTATATTATATTTTTGCAGATAAAGAAGTGCAGACTGTCGATAAATTGTTCTATCGCCGACCATCACAAAGTAAGTTACTATTTGCAATAATCTACATATGATAAAAGCCTTTTTGTGAAAAGAAAATTTGCATTCTTTTTATGTTTTAAGCTTTCTTTTCAAATAATTGATATTTTTTGTTATCACATCTTTAATATTTTAAGTTATCTACTGTATTTTCAGAAATGTTGGAAAGAATTGGAGCAATCGACGATAAGGGTATAGGTCATATCGAGTGCTGCAATGATCGGGGTGAATGGACGTGGTATCTAAGAAATCGAGGACTTGCTTGGGCTAACTGGATAAAGGAATCAAAGGCGGATGCTGTAGTTTACAGCACATCGTTTCTCTTGCCAAGATTTCTGCAGGGAGTGGAATTGAGAGCCGTATTTAAAAAAATGCCAACGAGTGATCCCGTATATTTGTCTCTCAGTTTGGAACATGCCAAAGATTACAATAAACTTAACTGTGATTTTCCATTTACAGTAAATGTTTGTGCTAGTTTTCAGGTAACGGTTGATGATACAGATGATTGGAATCGCTGTGTATCCGAGAAGAAGGCACTTACTTGGAAAAGCTCAGACGACAAAAAAACCTTTGAAATTCTCAAATTGGAGGGAAAGAATTTGGAGGAATACAATCTCCCAGTTGTAACCTTCCAATTTAATAATTGAAGTTGGAGATTCTCTAAAAGACATGCAAGCTGTTCACGCTATTAACT
Source organism: Invenusta paracnida (assembly GCA_036023295.1). Lineage (NCBI taxonomy): Eukaryota > Metazoa > Platyhelminthes > Proseriata > Coelogynoporidae > Invenusta > Invenusta paracnida. The sequence continues at coordinate 23,201 of JAYRBW010069217.1, read as the reverse complement.
ACAACATATTTAAAGAGTTGTTAACAACCTCATACTCACATACAAAATGTTAATCAGTATTGTGGAATACATATTTCACAATAAATAACTTTTATCATCATAATGTTTTCGGTATTTCTGAATTTACAATTTTATTTTTACATTTATATTTCAAACAGAAACTTTTATCATATTTTGTATTTACATCAATACACATTTTACTTACAAACACGGCATTTGTAGTTTCTGTATGTAATCACTTCTAAATTAATCGCAGAAAGTTTGATATAATTAATATAAGGTTTCAACTTACTTTTGGAAAGCCAGATATATATATTTGGAAAGCCAGATAATTCACTAGGTATATATTTTGGTTGTCGTTGTTGTTTGTATTAAATAAAGTCTTTCTCGTGTGTTATTATTCTGTCAAATTATAACTCTCTTAATGTTAAGTATTGCATGTTATCATTATTCAGTGTTATCAAAAATGAAACTTTCGGTAAATGATATTTCCGAAAAAGTACTAAAATATTGCCTAATATATATTGTGGATTGAATAATATATCTAGAGTTAACAATCTGGCTTATTCTGCGTATGACTTATTTATAGTCGAATAGCTGACTTGATGTTCATATAATTGTTCTTTATTGTCTAGTTGTGTCAGATATGACGTATACATAAAATGTTACAGAGAATAATATTTTGTGCGATGGATTTTGCATTCATTGATATTTTTCATTGGATATTCTTTGTTAAAATATTTGTTATGCTTTCTTTTATATAAAAAATTAAAATATTGCAAATATAGAATAAACTTTGAGCAAAAAAAGAATTTTAATTGAGAATAAAAAATTATAATTACTTACGATTTATTTTTTTTCTTTTACATTTTTCACTGCCATATGGTCTGTATATAGTTTTTTTAAATTTGAATCAGATTCTTATATACAATATATAACAATATATATACTATATATACCTATGTACATTACTGAACGTAGCCAGTCAGTATTTAGGTTAAAACCTGCATTACATATTCCAAGCGCTTATTATCCCAAAACAAATTTATGCTTCCCATTCTTGGTGGGGTTTCACGTCTAAGCAAGATAGACAGAAGCTTGAAAAATTTGTCGAACGTACAAAGAGGGGCGGTGGGTATTGTAAACAAACTAAAAAACAGTAACAGAATGTGCCACAAAACATGACGCTAAATTCTTCAAATCTTATGTCGCAAGCAAAAATATAATAAATCGTGATTTTCTATCCGATAGCAAAAAACATCAAATATGCACTGCACAGAACTTCTTATCACATCCACGAGGCCAAAACCTATGATATGAAGATCTTTACCCAAATATATACATTCTTTAGTAATTTTGTATTTATCACTAGAAATATCATAAACCAAAATTATCCAAATGAACATCTGGTTCTCCATTCATTTCTCCATTCTCTGTCTAACTTGTTAATATTTTCCTATTATTATTTGTTTTGATATATGTTGATATATTCCATATCAATTGATTAGAATTGAATGATGCACTCAATCCCGAACTACTGCAGTTTATCAGAAGTTTCTATATAAACATACATTATTATTATTATTATTATTATTATTAGAATATGCTTCGAGTGTCTATGTATATTATTCAAAGTTTGAAAATATTATAAAAAGTTATATTGCAGAAATTTGTAAAACAAATTACGTCTTGCTGAGCATATTGATACTTATGACTACACTAGAGGGAGATATACAATATACTGATATATATTAAAATAATTTAGATGTATTTTGTTTGATATATACAATGATCTAAAAATCAACAATTTAATAATTTTCTCACGTTTTTAGCATGTAAAAGCTGGAAGCTTTGATGAATCAATACGAGAATTGAAAACCGCTTTTGGAATTAGTTGCAATATGAAAACACATTTTCACTTGCATACATACGTATGAATATGTCTCTACAAGTGAAAAACAAAAAATGAGACCAAACAGACGACATGAATCAGGCTTCCCTCACTGATATTGAATCATTTGTCAAGTGTAGGGTGTGGAGACTTTTACATTTATAGATAAAGGGGCAACAGATACGATGCCATACAGCTTCTTTATACCCGCTTTATTGAATTGAAGAAGATAAGCAGTAACCACGCTACTATATTAGCTCAACTTTGATGAGCCAATCAAAGGAACATGGTGGATCTGAAACTGTAAATTATTAACAAAGGTGGTTTTTTCAGGGTGGCATAGTGCATTTTTCAACTAAATGCATGCAACTGTGATAACAATTACTAGAATGGGGGTTGTCGATTATGAAGACAATGGGGACAACAATAGACGACAATTATGCATCTGACGAAAATAATTAACGGAAAAATAATATAAATATATCGCAAGGTCATCTAACCTATAGGTACATAAAAATGGTTGGAAATAGCAGATTATCCTTACTACATTTACGAACTAAACAGGAGTGAGCTTATCGGGATAGTAATGAAGATGCATTTGATATTCATGTTAACAATGAACTTAACCCTGCAGATATACCTACTCATTCAGTTCAGTGTATAGTTACACTTTACTTGTCGATTATATATTTGCTATATACGGACATTTTTATATTGTCCATATAAATTTAGTCAATGTATTGTTTTTACATAATGACAAGGTCCAATAGGAAACATTGCACATATTTAATCTTATGAAGCTTTCTATGAAAGCGATATATTCAACTATGAATAAAATCTAATAACAAATTCTGTGATCACCAATATTTTAAATAAGCATAATAATTTGCATACATTTTATTTAAAATATGTTTTAAAAGTTTTAAGGTTATCCACAAGATTTAATGCATATTAAATTCGAGTAAAATAACTTCTTGAGCAGATATATTATTCCATATGATAAGTCAATTTGAAATTTACCACAAATATGTAAAGGAATACCTAATACAAATTTGTTTTATTAAAGAATATATATTTGCGAAAATAAACATTTATTTGACTATGTATCATAAAAAGAGTACATTCCTTTTGGTGAAATTCAATACTATTGATGTGATTTTCAAGACAAAATAGTCTTCAATTAGTCCCAAATAAACGTCAAGCCAACGGACTGGACTCATCACCAAAATGACATATGATTATGTATTATTTATATCCAGGTTGTTACGGTGGATTTGAGGGTAATCTGATTGTTTCATTATTCAGTTTCAGTTCTATTTTATGAATACAGATTTCTCTTCTTTTCTGTTTACTCTCCGATATTTCTTCAATTCCCCCCCACCCACGATTTTGCTACGTTTATGAATATCACACATTGCGTGTCAGATAGTTCCAAATACTTATTACCTACATTTTTATTATTAAACCATTATAAGTATATATTCTGTCTAATTTCAGTAAATAATTATTCTGTTATTTTTACTAATAAGCTAACATTAAAGGCTTTTAAAATAATTAAATATTTCTGTGACACAAAAATAATAAAATGTATGCATATGAGAGGCAAAATATAACTTTTTCGAACTGAATGTATTTCACATTTCTTGATATTGTATTTGTCCTGTTAAAACAAAACTTCAGTATTTGTTCTAATAATTCATATAATTTTCAATAAGTAATTAAAAGTAAACATGAACAAATATTCAATAAAATAAATGAAATAATTATAAGCATTTATTATGTTTATCAATACAACACAACACATTTGTTTGCTTTAACACGTCTATTAATATACATAGTTGAAAATACGTCAAATGTCTAAACTTCCAAACAATTTTATTACATTTAACTATCAACTACATATTACTGTAAGTTTTATATAAAATATTACAGTAAAATATTCTATATAGCTTCAATAAAGAGCACGGTTGTAGATATGAATAAATTATTATTAAAAACTAGAAATAATAAATTAAGTGTATATATATTTAGAAATATACAATATTAATATTATTCGGTAAAATGAAAAAACATTAAATTATTAGAGAGTGATCAATTATTATGAGTCAGTATAATACCGAAAAGTTAAAAATATTTAATTATATTATATATATATTTATATTTTAGGAAATTTACAAACAAATTATCACACATGAATAAGTACGAATTGAAATCATTTAGAAATTATTTAAAAATTCGTTTAGAAATCAGATAATGAGTAATTAGTGGATAATACAGTAAACGATTTTCTTATTTATACGTTCATTAATAAGTTGCGTATCTTAAAAGAAATATATAAGCGAAATTATCCAGGGAAATGTTTTGTTATCAGGGATTTAAATGGATATTGTCAAAGGATCCCGATTAAAGATTTGTATTTTACATACATAGATGGTATATCTCTCTTATATATTAGAACTATTTTTTTAGTTATTATCATTTAAAATTTGAAATAAAAATATGCCGATTCGTATTTACTATTTTTAAAAAGTAATAATTATAAACCTGTGGATTATATCTACTACTTAAGCTGTTTTATAAGTCGTATAATGTACAAATAACACTATTCTTTGCTTTAGCACATACAATCCAGGTTTTTATTTAAAGCTATATGTATATGTATATATCGCAGTTTTAAGATTATAAGAAGAAGGGGATCATGAGATTGAAGCGTGTCATTTTATTTGTCATAAGCCATTTATTTATTTTTAACATAACACAATTATTGCACTACAAGTGACCAAACACGTCAAGCCCACGGACTGGACTACTCATCACCAAAATGACATATGATTATGTATTATTTATATCCAGGTTGTTACGGTGGATTTGGGGGGTAATCTGATTGTTTCATTAGTCAGTTTCAGTTCCATTTTATGAATACAGATTTATCCTCTTTTCTGTTTACTCTCCGATATTTCTCCAATTTCTCCCTACCCACGATTTTGCCCCGTTTATGAATATCACACATTTGCGTGTCAAATAAACGTATTAGAGTGTCTGTTTCTCTCCAGGTGGAGTATGGCTTTGCGCTCAAAAATAGTCGGGTGTCAACTGATGAAGATCGATATATATATAATATATGTAGAAGTAGGGGTTGTCCGCAACAACGCATGTTGGGAATACCAAATTGTCAGGAAACATTTGACGTCCGATACACTTGGCTGACATCACGATGTTTTTGAAAATAACCAAGTGTTGAGTATTAAAAAATTGTACACTCACTTCTAAATATCTGCATTGAACATAGAATATAATCAAGAAAACTAGAAAAATATAAAATGGTGGCTTCATACTACAATTGTAAATTATTAGTAGTACAGGGGGAGCTGGATAACGCGCTGTTTCGACCTTGTTGGGTCTCTTCAGCAGCCCACACCCCTCGTGATACTATTAACCACAGTACCAGCATACCACCAATAGTTTGTCCCGATCCCGAAGTAAATTCTCAACAAAGGTGGTCTTTCCAGACATAGTTAGCCCAATTACCATCATGCTACAATTATAAAGTAAGCTTAAATTCAATTATATTGTTATACAATAGTATAACAAAATATTCTACATTTATAAATATTAAGAGACTTTTATGAAAACTCATACATCTCTCAATCATGTTTGATACCGAGACCACGTGGGGGCAACAGCCGGAACGAGAAAACACAGAAAAAAAGAATGATGATCACTTTGATTTATGAGTTGCAAATATTAAAGAAACAGATAAGAAATTACGAAGCTATAAGAATGCTACAAAGTCGAATATCAAGCGTTTACATTTAATAAAATTATTTTTTCAGAATATGACAAAAGACGAGATTAACTAGACTCCTTCAACTTATAATGAAAAATATTTCAAGCGTAGGATGTTGGAAACTCTTACTTTTATTGATAAATGCAATAGAGAGACGATGCCTTACAGCTTATTTATACACACTTTGTTGAATTGAAGAAGATAAGCCGTAATCGTGTCACTATAAGATAATACTATAGGGCTGGAAATTAAAGGGACCAGATGGTTCTGAAAAAACCAGGTTCATGAAACTGTGGGCAAAACAACCAGTATGCAATTGAACACTAACGAAGAGAATGAAGAGGAAGAGTATACGAATCTGCATAGGACGAGAAGAATTAAAGAAACAATGTCATAAACATGGCGTCGCAAAGATAATTATAATAATAACATAATTAAAACAATCAAATATAGATTATAATCTATGTTTGAATGGTTTGAAATGTTTTAATCTACATTAGAAAAACTATTTTAAAATGACTGGTAATAGAAGATTATAATTACTACCTTCCGGACTGCCAGGAGGGGGCTAATCGTGATAGTTAGAAAGATATGTATGTTTGATGTAAAAAAATGTACTTAACAGAACAAAATAAACCATTGAACTGCACCGTAATATATTTAATTTGGCTATAGTTCCGACTGAGTACTTAGAAAATAATATAGAAGTTTATGGAACTTTAACAGACATTTCTGGAATCTTTTTGGAGTTTAGTGAACTTTTAGAAAATTATTTAAGAAACGTTTAGGAGTTTAGTAAACTTTTATAAATCCTTTAGGATATTAGGAAAATTTTAAGAATCAATGAACTTTTAAACTTCTAGCAATTAACTAAAATGATAGGAACATTCAATAGAACAAAATTTAGCGCGCAAGCATAATTAATTTCTTATTGATTGTTTAGATATAAATTATAAAAGTAATAATAGCCTAGACGGTATGCACAATACTTTCGCAATTAATTCGAGATCTTTCGAGATGCTTAGGGAATGCGCAGACCATGCAAATTCAGAGTCTCAACTTTTATTGAATTGATACCTTAGTTATACAAATATCAATATTAGATGCACTTACATGCACTTAAAATAATCAACTTAATTTTCGCCCCTCGCGTGTTTGAATGGTGCTCACAAATTTTGAAATTCATTGGTAAATGTGTTTGTTTTAATTTTGGTTAATCAATAAAATTCTGCATACTACTTAATCTATACCATTGAAATTGAAGATAAATAGTACATATATAAAATATGTATCATTTGATAATAATTGACTATGTCTGCCATGCATCGTTTTGAATGGTGCGTGTAAGCTTTCAAATAACGTCATACTTTTCGCGCGCAATTGCTTTGTTTTAATCAACAATATTTTAAATTCCTACATATTTTTTATATTTGAATTTTGTTTTAACAAAAAAAAGAGTTCTTAATGGTTGACGGTTTGATTTTTATAATTGCTAAAAGTTCCCTAAACTCTTAAATAATTCCTAAAATGTTCGCTAAAAGTTCACTAAGCTACAAAATGATTCCCTATTAGCTTGATAAAGTTTACGAAAACTCCCTAATCTCTTAAAGGATTCCCTGAAAGCTTTCTAAAAGTTCCCTAAACTCCTAAATACCAATGAAGCATTTTAGTAAAAGTAAAATTAACAATTTCATCCATAGAAAGAAATATTTTGTTAAAACATGTAGGATATCTATCTCATTACTATTTACTTGTGAACGTTTACATAATACAGTGGAAGTATGTCCTTTTACAGTCATTTTAGATAACCTGAAGTCAACATAGGTAAAACACAACTATAATTTAGATGAGACAAATATAACAGCATGGGATTGGTTAAACATATATTATTTAGATAGTAACGGAAAACGTACTCCTCATTTATTCCATTTGCTCGTATAATTTATGTCATAGGTATCATCCTCAATTCTCTTTATTTTTGGCGATGACCTCTATTCTTCAAACAACATATAACGATTAGCCAAGAAATTAACGATGTAATTATGAGTAATGAGAAAATTGTTGTTGTATTAATTATTTTGTCATATTAATTTTATCCATACCGCGGGGTGTTGTATCTTTGTATTCCCCTCTAACATTTTTTCTTTGAATTTTTAACGAACAAATTGAGCAATATTAACTTCCATGACTTTTCCTAAAGTATAGTTTTATAACTTTTAACATTGTATTCACTCTTGTACACTCTATGGGGTGGTCACGTGACCTATATTCACTCTTGTACACTCTATGAGGTGGTCACGTGACCTATATCCACTCTTGTACACCCTATGGGGTGGTCACGTGACCTACATATATTCACTATTGTACACTCTATGGGGTGGTCACGTAACCTTGGTAAAAAATCCCGTTTATGTAAAAAAATAAAAAAATTCATCAAATTTTCAAAATCAATGAACGTTTATTTTTTGGATAGATACTTTTAAAAATAAATTATTGTTTAAATAAAATATAGTGATATTTGTCATGTATTGTTATATTTTTAAACAAAAAATATTATGTTCTAAAAAAAGCAATTTTCAAAATTTTTTCTAAACTTCATTTTTATTTAACTTTTTCTATAAATATTTTTTTCTTTTTTTCTTCAAAGGAATTCGTTATAAAACATTTTTACCGCTACCATGGTAGAAAAACTTCTAATCTAGTTTTTTTGGTTGATAAAAGTAAGTCACAGGAAACACTTCAACCACGACGGAGTCTGTGGCTTTTCAAGGTAGGACTCAAGGTATGTACTAATTTTTTTTACTAGGCGTACCCCCTAGTTTCTTTTTAAACAATTAATATTTTAATAAAGTCAATATTAGGTAAAATTTTAATTTCTTTAAAATGTGGAATGAGCGCATTTTATGGTGTAAGATTTAGTAAAAATAAAGGACATTTAAATAAGTTTAATAACGTGTATACTTTATAACATTGTTTTTTACAATAGACGAAATCAACCGTGGTCGTTTAATATGTACATTGAAAATTATGGTTGTTCTCTTTATTGATCAATATCATTTTTTCTATATCGGTTGGAAGTTGATACGTGATAATTATATGTAATATATTTACAGAAACGGTTGAGGCGCATTTTTCATTTGCGATATATAATTTTAAAAATTTCTACTAAAAAATATCAATAACTTAACAAGAATGGAGTATGATCATACGTTGCTTTAAGTTTTATTTTATTTATCTTAGAAATGAAAAACGGTCATTACGCGACAGCTTTAATTCATTGCAATTTTATAATGAAATGATAAATTTAGAATACGCTTTCGATTTTCGATGGATACCTTGGTTAACATTATTATTCCCCCTCTTTTTGACAACTTACGACGTCCTACTTGGCAACATAAATCTCACACTCCAATTCAACAATTATGTACCTACAGTTTTGAGATTTTACGCGTGTGGAACTTATCAGCGTATCATGAGTGACACAATCAACATCGATCGAACAACCGTATCCAAATTGGTTCGTTGTGTTTCTATTACAATCATCACCAGACTTAAACAACAAAATATACGCATTCCAGAATGCTCAACGTATGAAAAGAAATAGCTTACCTAGCCTTCCAGGAGCGCTATGGATTTTGCGGAGTTATTGGAGCTATTGACAGTACGCACATTCAGTTAGCGTGCCCAAAACTTACAATAAAGCCAGTTTTATCAACTGATGTGGGTTCCATTCAATAAACTTCCAAATCGTGTACAAAAAGCACATAAACCTTCTTTTGATCACACCATATAATTTCTGTACCTTTAGTCGGGATTTCTGCGAACATAAACGAAGACATAATAAAAAAATCGGACTCTACTTATAACTGGACATGGATTTAAACCGGAGTTGTAGTAAAAAATACTCGACTATTGTTTTTTTATCACCTCAACCTATCATCCAGTAGATCGAAGTAACTGTTTCGACTTAAACAATGTTGAAAAATTATAACTGAGGTTTTTGGCTAGATCGAAAGCAGTCGAGACATTTTAGAAAAAGAAACGCTGGCAAAAAAATGCGGGCCGAGGTTTTTTGGTTAGATTGAAGCAAGTTGAGCTTTTTTTAAAAAACTCAGATGACGTATTGTCGACTTTCAACTCGACCACGTGGATTTTTAAGACTAGGAAGGGGACATGATTTTTTCTTTTAAATCGTTCTATTTTACTCGAAATTCCACAATTATAAAGGGAGATACATTTATTTTACGATATTCGTGTTCTACAGGCTCTTAACTACATGAACATGCATTTAATTTCTGCTTTAATAATTAACAAAGAATAATTTCAAGTTACAAAAAAACTCAAAAAGTGAGTAATTGTAACTCTGGTCTAAATTTTTTTCGAGAGTTATTGACAGTATCAACCAGGCCTTATAATACTACAAACTAATAATTGAACGTTATCCCGTGTATTGCATATTATATAGTACATATATATGCACAACTGAGCAAGCATAAGGAAATAAGCCTATAAAGAAATACCAAGGAACATTTTTCATTTCAAATTTTACTAGTGGGAAAAATGATCCTATTTGATTGGCGTTGTTAATACATTGATATAGTTTATAAAAAAACCGCGAGACGAAAAAAATTAGCATCGATCACATCACTTTCAATATGTACCGTGGGTCGAGTTTTTGTCTACCGCGAGTTCCAACCACTGGTCGAGGAAAACTAGCATCGATCTCTCCACGTTCATTGTGTACCTCGAGTCGAGTTTTCGTCTACCGCGAGTTCCAACCACTGGTCGAGGAAAAAACTAGACTTCGACTTGCTTCGATCTACTGGCTGATTATGTGTACCCCTGAGGTCTATGTATATGTCCAGTCCTCACATTTAGGGTCCATATGCAAAGCATATGTATATTTTATAGAGTCTAAATTCACAGGGTACAAAATGTTTCTATAGGTAGGTTTATTCTAGTCTTCTAGTCAGTCTATTGGCTGTACCGAAATAAATTAGCGGCTAGAAAAAAATATTCTAGGGAACTGACATTGGATATTTATATTGCGCAATATTGATTCAGATGATTAATAAATAAGTAGCCATAGATAGTTTTTATAAATTTTCATATTTAAATATTCAAATATAAATATTTGTATACTATCCATATTTACATTATTCACATCACCCGATGAAATTCGTCTCTTTTTGCATGAAGAAATTCCTAAGTTTACTGCATATTGCATGGTCAAATCACTGACTACATCAATGAAACAAATGAGACTCATCATCGAAGCTAATGGCAATTATGTAAAATAAATACATTGTGTTCACATAAACATTAAATCTATGTTATATAATAAAGTTTTGTATTTTTTGTATTTTTATTAATATTTTTTTGTAGCCGCTCATTTATTTCGGTACAGCCTATACATATACAGAGCAGCATTATACTGTATGCAGCATATTATGTACGATATCTTAGGGACATAGAGCGTCCCCTACTTGGAGAAGCCGTAGAGATTAACTAGTTTGGAGTGCAATTACCTATCGGGCGTCGCTCTGTAGTATTCCAATGTATTCCCCATGCCAGGTAAGTATGTGTTACTGAAGAAGTAAGACGATATATGGATAAAGTAACATGTTAACTACTTCAATGGCATGTATGAAATTTAGATGATTATCATTTTGGAGAAGATTTCTTTATTTAATACATAATCGAAATATTTACTTGGGCTATTCATTAATTCACTTCATAAACAAATACATAAAAAACATAATACAATCATAAAGTCTGTCATCATAGAATTGACAGAAAATTATCAATACTTAAAAACAACTTTACGTTGACATATTACTTAAATACTTTTTATAAATACAAGGACTACTATAATAATACTACTTTGTTTAAGTATTCCCTGTATAAATAATTAATATTGTGAAGAATGGATGGTACCGGCAATTAATCATTTAAATATAATTAATGTCCGTATTTCAATATTTTAGTTTACAATGATATCTTTAAAAATTATATTCACGCAATATAAAACATGTTATTTACTCTATCATTTGTACACTCTGAATTCCAATATATCTATCCATGTATACAGTTTGAAGTGTAAGCAAGTTATCGAGCTTAACCAATATGTACTTTAAAGAGAAGTATAATTTATTATAACAAATGTTTTTAAATTAATATAATTATTATTATCGTAATTATAATATTTATTAATTACATTTTAATTATACACATTTTAATAAATTGTACTTCATTGAAACGTTTTCAATGGCGATTACTTTACTATATATTTTATGTTTATTATAATTGTACGTATTTCGGATTATTTCTCTTAATTGTTACTTTTCGATATTTTATGTATACTCAGTAAGAACTTATTAATTAAACATTTAGCACAGTTTGATATTGAATTTTTTTAGGTGCACATGCTTATAATAATTGTATATAACTTAAATGTTTTTTATTTAAACAATTAGTGTATACAACCAATGATATCCTTAATCTCTAATTTGAGTTTTATATTAATTTTTACAATCTGATATCCCTAATTAATCACTAAATGTTTGCTTCATTTCGGGCGTTGGATTTTCTAAAAAAAGATCTATATATTTTTTAAATATAGTTCTATATAGAAGTATATCAAAAATCATAGCTTTGAAGTATATTTTATAGTATTTTTTGTATATACTGTATATATATTTTTTGTATATATTTTTTGTATCATGGCTGAATTTTGAGGGCCTATATGAATTTGCCAATTCAAATAAATATTGAAAGTACGCCAGATATAATTATTTTAAACAATAAAATGGTTCTAAATGTCAAATTTATATTTAATAAAATTTCTATACATTCTAATTGAGTTCCTTTATTAAAACATTTCTAGATAAATAGATTTGTTTTATGAAATTAAGGATATATCAAAGAAAAGTTCTTACTCCTTGTAAAATAAATGTAATATTTTTTTGTTAATAAAAATACTACCATTTTAACAATCTTTTACAATTAATAAAACAAATAATACAATTTCCTAAAATTAAATTTGTCAACTTTTAGCATCCTGTATATTTCAGAGGCTTATGCAAAGATAGTAGATTAAAGCTACTATAATCTACTGTCCATAAACTACTATCTTTGGGCTTATGAGACAGTTACAAATGTAGTCGATACAATTTGGTGTCTGCAAGTCAGTTAGAATTAAATAATTTTATATTAAATACAACTATTTGTAATTAAATATGTCGTAAAGAAAAGATATTATTTTACACATATTCCGTACATCAAGTTTCATTACTATATAGTATCACGGAAGTTAGAAAATTAATTCTAAGAGGAAATGTGTCTGTCAAATCTGCCCTATTCGGTTTACATATGAACTCAAAATTCTGGTAACGTTAGAATTAGAATATGCGATTTTAAAATGTTATTTATTGAAATCATATATAAATGAAACAATACTCATGTAATTACATAAATATCATTATTTTAATTAACATAGATTATCTGATATTTGTATTTCCTATTATACATATTCAACATATTATCTATCTATTTATATCTGTCTCATTTTTATTTTCTGTTTCCATTCTGCTATGCTAAACATTTATAAAGATAATATAAAATGTAGTTCTTATAGGTGTTAATATAATATTAAATATTGATGACTACTATAAAATATATATATAATGATCCAATAAGTATATTACTTATATTTACATGATTTAGAATTTAATATGATACCATATATAGTATCTTCTTTTATCCAAATAAATATTAAAAATCAAACGTTTACATACTTACCATGTTACAGAAATACATGTGTAATCGGGTAATAATAATTTATATTGTATAATAAAATATGAGGGTGAGGTGGTCCAGCAGTAATGGACCCCGGTTGGGACTCACAATCCTGTCCACCCAGCAGTAATGTGAACTTAGTATGTAAATGCTAGGGAAGTTACATAAAGGCAGCGAGGAAAGGAACCGGCCACCCTACCTCATTATGCTGTTGAATCAGGATAAAGTGTTTTCATGTTATGTCCTTGTCCTATTATTATAACAGGTTCTTCCCAAAGTACGCTACGTCGACTGGAGCAGTTTTAATTTTAATCAAATATAGTAGCATTAGTCAAGGTTAGCTTTGGGATTCCCTCATTCCGGCTCTCACCTTATAAATATTATTAATGAGGTAATTATCCCCAAGTATTGAAATAAATACAATAGATTACTTTATTCATTTATTAATATACAGATATAATATATTTAGTCGTTAATTTACAGTAATTCTTTAGCTATCACTATTATTATTTTAAGCCTTGTAAATCATTTAACTAGAAATTATAACCCACATTGTTCCAACTCATCGAGCAAAACATCATGCATTCCTCCTGTGATCCTGCCTATTGCCTCTAAACGTCTTATCCTTATTGACTTCTCTCAATATTCCTTCACATTTCTCCAAAGATTAGCTCTTAATAATTTCTAAAACAAAACTGCAAAGAAATCACGTATTGATAATTTAATTTAATTTCTAATTTCTCTCAGAGGTTATCTTACACACATCACATATATTTCTAAAACAGAATATTCCCAACTACCACACCAGGTACACCTATGTACATCAACATAACTTTCAACAGTATAACTCTAACTTTGATTAGGATGCATAAAAAATGTAGGTATATATATCAAAATATACACGAAAACATATATTTAGTAACAAATTCCCAATTCAAATACAAATACAAATAGGTACAGATATATATTCAACATAAATTGTCCTGTGGCTTTTATAATCATGTCATCTAAATTGTGTTAACAATTTCTTTTTTTAACAAAATTGTTTTATTACAAATATGTTTGTGCATTTACAGGAAAGGTTGAGTTTACAGAACAACTAGACTACACATCAATGTAAGTAAAGAAAACGTTATAAGGGAATTCAAACAATTCAGCCAATCAGAGCGTCCGGATGGTACAGCTATTGGTTTTGCAATGTCGATAAATGCAACAATTATCAGAAACGTATCTAATTATTATTATATTTTAAAGTTCATTTAATCCATCAAAAATAAATCACAACACTATCAAATAATGCACTAGTTTTAGATTTTAAATATAATAACGTTAATGATAACGCATGATAATTCAGTGAAAGATAGCAAAAGCCATTATTTTACTTTTAAGATTTAATTTATTGTATGATTGAATAATTAAATATAGCTATATATATATATATACTTGAGAAGCCCCTGCTTTAAATTATTCTAAACTATTAAAATTTCAGTTATTATTACTGTGGTTATTATTATTAATAATTATTAATTACAAATATTAGTTATTAATAATATGATAATTATTACTATAAGAATTATTAGATTTATAAATCAACATATAAAATATATGTAATAAATTTATACAAAATTCAAATTACTCAAATTCAATGACTAGAAAATTCATTTAAACAGATATTTATAAATTATATGTTATCTGTACTGAGTATTTACGTATACTGAGTGTATGTGCACAGGTAATTCATTTAAAGTCTATGAACAGTGTTCAATTATTATAGATAGGGATTATTTCTAGACCGAAAGGTTGGTGATTCGATCACACCAGTTGACTAACTTTTGATGGAACTTATAAAACGATCCAAAAATAGAAATATTTACATTTGGAATTCGTACAGAAAGACAATCGATATATTCGAAATGATATGAATCTGTAAGTTTATTATTTAATTATTATAAAGATCTACTATTTGTCACCTTATAATAATTATATAAAAGCTTATTTTTAAATAAGATCTGGTCTTCTGGTGGGTGTAGGTACTACCTGTCAAATTTAGAAACACCAATCAGTTTAGTGGCTCAATTTATAGAGCAACAACTGATAAACAAATTTGACCCCGGAGCTTTCTTCTACTTCCTGATTGTGATATGTCTGGCTAATTAATTTAATGTCAATGGATTTCATTTACACATCCAGATAGTTGAACACCACCTATATTATTATAAGCCACGCAACAAAACAGGAATGAAACAAAATTGTATTAATGAATCAAAGAATAACTTAACACACACACATATATATATATTGAGTGTTATCCATATATTTCCGTAAATATTTGGTGTGCATTACTGGGATTTTAAAAATGTTAACATATACCGAACAATATTTAAATGTCTATATTATTTTGCCCACATGCTTTAGGACAAGAGTAAAATATCAAAATACATTAATATAAATACATATTCATTTAAATTATATGTTAAACGTAAAATCATATTAACTATACACGTATTAACTAAAATATAACATTACACATTAATAAACACAATATAGTATATATAACAAATTTTATATAAACATACATTAAATAAACATAAGTTATTAAAAACGTTGATGTATAAACTTAAGTTATAGATAACTCAATAACAATTATTAACTATTACGAGTATTCCTCAGATTTTACTTTAAATTAAATTAATATTTTGTATAATACTGTTATAAGTCTCAAAATTTGTCAGATACATATATGAATTAAAATATGACGTTTAGACTTTTATGGATCCTATACACCAAGCTTCTTTTACTATGAAATATCATAACTATTTATACTTCTATTCAAATTATAATATTTAATATGATATATAAATATTATCAAGACTTAATAACTGCAAAAATGTAAGGCAAAGTAATTTTTGTCTACTCCTAATTTTTGAATAATAACAAAATTAAACATTCAAGAAATAGTAAATTTAAAAACTAATAAAATCTTTTCGAACTAAAAATCATAAATCTTGTTCACTACAAAGAAAAGTAGAAATGCTTTATAATTTGGATTAAAACATTAAAATTTACAAACAATAAAATTATTACTTGAATATAATATGTACGTACCTATTTTACCGTAAAACATCAGATAACATAATTTAACGATTTCACACAATTGGCATGCAATTCATACAAAACGATACCAATTATGTACTGATACCCGAGTTCATATTTCTTTTTGGTTTCTCACAACATACTGTTTCCATAAAAATGCGACGAAATTTACTTCCTGATGCCATATAAAGGAAGAAATTACTAGCGTGTGAAAGATGAAGGAGAGTTCCAGTAATCTGCAAAACTAAAACATACGTCGTGTAATCGTAAAAATGTCTTGTCACCATTGACCGCACCAAGAAGTTGGTTAATCCGTCAACTGTGAGAAAAATGCCAAATGGCGTGTAGCTTACTATGAAGAAACAGGTGACTGAAAGAAGCATTTTGAGCATGCGCGAGTTGTCAAGTTCAGCTTGAGTTTGTCCAGTTGCAGTTTGGTTGCTTCCGATGGCTGTCATCGACCTGCGAGCTTTGTTAACAGCAAAGGTCGTGCGCACAATGCTCGCGTTAAGGACGATCATGAGTGGAATTGGGAGAAGACATCGACCAACCAAATTAAGCCATGAGAACACACCCCAAAACTGGGTCACCCAAATTGTAGCGCACAGGAGTCCCGAAAGTGGTAGGACCTTCACACTGGCATATAAAAAAAGAGAAAAGTTCTTTCAAAAGAGGACCAAATAGGTGAACAAAATGAAAATAATTGTTCGGCGTGTGGAACAAAAAACATGAGCTTTCAGCGGGAAATGTACAGAAATAAACCTCTGAATCGTAAGGAGACAGAGAATCCAAACGGAGCAATCGATAAAATAGTATTCCAGAAAATGGAAAATTTTGCAAGTGACATCGTTATACGCGTGATAATCAAAGGCAAATGTGTACTTGAGCCAGAAGCGAAGATTTCCAAGACAAAGCACGATTGAGTCAATGATCGCTAGAAGCGAGAAACTGATACTTGTTGAATTTTTGCGCATTTCTGGTCTGGTGAGAACTTTTAGAGAAAAACAGTTGCCCACAATTCCCGTTAGGAAAATGATAGGATAGAAGTAGACGCATAGGCCTTTCCGAATTTTGAATGCCATGTAATTTTCCAGAGGATTACTTTCTAATGTTGAATTCATAATTAGCATAATCTGAAATTATAAAATATTAACAGCATTATGATAATATACAAATTAATACCATGTACATTTAATTATAGGAGCCCATTTAAATAAAACTATTTCTAAAATTCTTTTTATGTTAATTTATGTATATTTGATTGATGCTTAGTATTTTTTCTTTGAAAATAGTATATTAAATTATTATTTAAAAAATTTAACATTCTTATTTATTATGTTAATTCATATTTTAGAATTGAGAAAAAGTATGAACTTTTCAAAAATATTATTGATATCATTTGAGAATTTATATTCTAACTAATACAGTAGACGCTAATTAGTTTCTTCGTAAATAAATAAATAAATAACTATTTATGTTTTATAAATGTCGTTAGTTTATTTTTCTTGTTTTTAAACAACTAGAACATGAAATATTTCTCTGTCAATATTTACCAAACTAATAATTTGTCAGAATACTAACTACTGTGAGTAACTATTTATTATTATGTTTTGCAATAATGTATCAGATTTTAATATTAAAAATGTATTAATAGCGCAAAATGCTTCACTGCCACCACCAACATATTAGAAAATCAGAATTTGTGAGACTATAAGTTATTTATACAAGATACAATATAAGAAACTGAGAATCATTTATTTTACTGTATTGTTAACTCATTTATTTCCAGCAAATTGTTCCCTAATTATTATGTATCTAATAATGATAAGAATTGTTGTATCTCAATTGTATCATTTTTATTAATGCCTCTGTTAAGTTTAAACAATTTAAATATCGGTTATATAAAAAGTTAATCTAAATTCTAAACCTGTTTTTTTACTTGTAAGATAAGTTGTTATTTTTTTATATATGATTTCTGTAGCTCTTTGTTCTAATGTGATTTATAATTTTAATTGTTCTGAGAACAAAAAGGTGCTATATAGGTAAAACTAAATGGCACTTATATAAATTGCATTAAATAACATAAATGTCTTAATCAATCTGCTATTATGGGAATTGTAATGTAATTGTAATTGTTGTACACTTAATTATTTTTCTATTTTGTATACTGCTAAATGTAAATTAGATTTATCTGTTTTGGAATCTCTTCACTTATAGTTTTCTAAGACTAGTTTTAATCGTAATATTTTAAATTCCAGCAGAATTCTCTTACGTTTTGAAACTGAATAATTAATTTTATTTTTATTCACTATTATTTATAAATACACAATTAATATATAGTCTCACAAATTCTGTTTCGCTAAACAAGCTGCACTAATACTAATTGCTATTTTTATTGACTTTATTTGGGTTTTGTAAATTAAATCCCCTGCCCAGTAAGATGTTATATTTATTTAAAATATAATTATTTACTGGTAATTATATTTATGTTTTATGTTTTACATTTTTGTTACTCTCATTTAATAATTACTTTCGCTATAATAAATTATATTTATCTTTGTTCATCTTGAAGTTATATTACCCCAAAGGGATGATAACAGCTCAGAAGGTATACCTTCAGGTAATTTCTTATTTTAAGTTTGGAGGTTCGTGTTTCGAATAAAAATTATTCCTACATTCTTGTCTGCCATGGAGTATATAGTCGCATAAAACTTTTATTTGAATTTTCGGATCTGCAAGATGACACTGGAGAAGACTGTGAAGTTTCTTTGAACTTAGGTTCCACCATTTTCATTCAATTTTCAAAACATTATGAAAATGATGGCATAGCGTTATGTTACAGCCAGATAGCATTTAGTAATGTGCTGTATGTCCTTCATTCCAAATATATACATAAACAAAAATTAACACGTTAAAAGTACACAAAGAAGTGCATTTAAAAGTTTTTAAGTTTCTTATTTTAAAAATGCTATTAAAATCTGAACATAATTTTTTAAATATTAATTCGTATCCGGTACATTAATAAATAATATTTATGTTGATTTTAGTGGACAACGAAGAGGTCTTTTTTACTTATTCGATTTAAATGTCGTTGTTTTGAAACAACTAAGTACTAGATTAAGAAAAACAAGGTTTATAAATGTTTTCTAAGTTAAATATTTATATATATATATATGATAAATGAAATATAATATACTACAACAAGACAGAAAAATATAAACAAGCTTTCAAAAATTCTTATCAGACAAGAAACAAGAGAAAACGAAAATAATTGAAATGGCAATAGAAGAACCAGAAGTAAAACTTCAGAAATCAGAAAATAGTAGAATTGGAATATTATCGCAGAAATTGACTTATGTCCCATGATTTATTAATCAAATAACAACTAGCTTATATCATTTTTAAATGTCAAAATTAAATTGAAAATGGTATTTTAATAATTTAAGTATAAAATTAGACTTTTAACACATTGCAAGTTTTGATAATATACATGTATAGTGAAGTTAATAGATGAAGAAGCATAGCATTTCATACAATCAGAGCAGAAAGCAGACCATTATATACGACCATACTAATTTAATTTCGTGCTTTTAAATGAAATTTGATCAAACTATAATATAATAGTTTAAAAAATTCGTAAAGTTATATTTTGTAATTTGGTCTGTGTAGTCATATTACTGAGTACTCTATGCATCAATTGAGTGTATAATGTACATGTAAGTATGCTATTGCATCCTTTACAATATATGTACATATTGTACTCTGACAAGTGACATTTCTAACCTTCCCTTGAACAATTTCAGACAGCTGTCTCAATCTTTAAAACTTATATTTATGGGTTGGTCCTCAAATTATAACACACATTTAATATATTGTCTTAATATTCTCTTGTTATACGCTTGCAATAGAGTGTATTTCATTGTTGTAGTTTGTCTATTATTGTTATATTTTATTCTTGAACATATTATTATTTATACAATATCAAGTAACTTATTTCCGAGTATATAGCATTAATACGTAATCGACTTACACGGTGTCAGAAACTATGACTCCCTACTTATACTAAGCAACATAAAAATATTAGTATTTTTGAGGTTTTACAGAATTTTTCAAGTTGGATTTATAACTAAACAATAATATTAAATGAAAAAATTACATGTATATCAATTGCATGATTTAAAAAATACAAGGATACACTCACATTTTGCACCAATTTTTAAATTCAAAAATATTTTAAATTTGATTCAATACCTTAATATATATATGAAGTACACATTTCTCACATAGAAATTGTTCAAACCTCCATTGGATAACAGAAAAGTTAAACGAAGTTCCAATCGACATGCTTAAAAATAACATTGAAATACTGTCTACATATTAATGTAAAATAGAGTAACAAATAATAAACTCAAAAGTTTCCAATAATCGTTTCTATTAATAGAAAGTTTTTATAATAGAATATATAGATTAAATACTATAATTATCTATATTCACTTACTTGTTGACGCGGATATGAAACAAACTGTTACAAAGAGATATAAAAAAAGTCAGCCAAGATATTTCTATAAATTAAAAATAACAGGAATTTAAAAGATTGTTTACAATATAAGGTTAGGAATATAAACCATTGTAAAATAGTTAATGAACTATTTACTAATAATAGATGTGGAGTAATATTTATTTAGAGAAAGAGTGTCCTAATTTTTTAAATTATGATAATTGAGGCAATTGCAACGGAAAACTATTTTGTGGATCTACAGGAATTTTGCCATGGAGATTATCATATTTTATTTATAAATGCTCAAATGTAAATTTACGCTTTTATATGTCATTCATAAGTTAAAACTTTAAAAAAATATATGATACGAGTAATATGAAATTATTTAAAACAAACAAAAATCCACAAGTATCTAAGTGCAACAGCTGCTGGGGTTCCAAAAATACGTAACATTTTGTGTAAATGGTTACAATTGATGATAAATCTATTTATACATAATTACCCTTGCATTAATTACATTAATTTAAAACGCATATTTAATCATACCTTATAACACATTCAATATCATTAAGTCTGCGTTTTAAGTAATTAATTGTAAGTAAGTAATTAAGTTGTAAATTTGTAATTACTTAAATTGTAATTAAGTAAGTATTGTTTATTATTTTTTACGTGAGATATTTACTATACTTTTTTAACTTTGTTTTATATTCGAGAAAATATTCGTAGTTACGGAGATAATATAAGCCCCAAAAAATACATGTGGCCCATAAGTCTGTACCCCAGTCGTAAATATTACAAAAATTTCGTTAAATTTAACTGATTTTATTTATTAATAACTGTATTTATTTACAGACAAAGTATATTTATTTTGCATTGCAGTAGAACTATAAATTCTAAATCTATTTTTAGACTCTGATTAGAAATAATTATCAGAGCTAATATACATTTTCTTTATATTTACGAAATATATTTACGACTGGGCCTCCCTTCCATGTAAATGAAGAAGACTTGAAATGTGTTTAAATATGTATAAAATATGTATTTATATAATAAATTATTAAAAATTAATCAAAGAATAGAAAAGAATAATATCTTTATTACGTTGGTAACAAACATCAAACTTCAATGGTTTACAATTTAAATATGGTAAATCTTTTTAATAGATGTAATCATTTATATAATTTGGTTTAAATATATTTTATTCGTCATCCTGGAAGTTAGTCATGATATTTATAATTAAATAATGAGATTTATTTTGTACAATATATATTTCTATTTCAGTTTCCTTTTGTATATCTTTTCTCCATTATGTACATATATTATGTTTAAAAGTATTTTTTTAGGGAGGGAGAATATTTTGTGTAAAAATATTTGTTAATAATTTCGAAATGTTCTTGCAAAAATATATAACAATAATATAAATATAATTATTGTTTTATAAATATATATTTATGTATGTACAAATCAAACGTTTAAAGTTTTTAAGAATACAATTTTTCTGGAGTCAAACTAAATAATTAAAATCTTTAATAATAATCGTTATTAATAATTTATACCCCCCCTTTTTTTGACTTATAGTATTGCATGTTTTCTATTATTTTAGCATTTACAGTTTTATAATATATAACAAAGTTAATACGAAATAATATTTATATATGATTTAAAACAAATATTTACAACGTTTTACTTAATTTTAAGCATACTATCGCAAAATATATCACATTTAAATAATTTCAATTTGCAAAGTAACCGCCGCCCACCCTTAGTGATAGTTCTGTTTCTAAAGTACTTTTGAATACAATTTTTGGTTGTACTTTATTTGCAAACAAAAATGTTATACACTTAAAAAATGTTAAATTTCATTTCTAATGAAAAGTGTTTTCGCGTAAGCTTTCTTCGTCATTACATCTTTTTTATGTGCACAATTATAGTAGTAATACAATTTATGTATGACAAAAAATCTTTTTGTTCACAGTATTTAGAATACCTATTCAAAACTAAATGTTACACTCTAGAACCAGCGAGTATGCAACTTAGCGATACTTTATGGTAGGTACTCGTATTGACTTCTTTGAAAATTATATTCCGAAATATTCAAATTTGATTATTTTAATCCTTTCTCATGTTTAAAAAAA
>JAYRBW010069206.1:0-27240 GCA_036023295.1 Invenusta paracnida | reverse complement strand
GCACAATTTGGATAGCTATAATAATATTGAAACACTGTGAATTATTTAACTGACAGAAAATGTACCAAACATTTCAGTGCAACTCGAAAAGATTTTTTGAAAGATTATATACAATAATAAGGCATTAATATTTAAATGATAGTTAATAAATTTGTGTCAAACTTATGTACATAATATAATATTTATTGAAAATTTGAAACAATAATACATATAAGCTTTATTAAAGAGTGTTGAAAAGTGAGGGGGTCTGGGCCTCCCGGACCCCCACTTCCGACGCACCTGTATATACACATATATACATTTTATTAAATATGATGTATCTTATATATATATATTATAATATGGCTTTTTGAAAAATAAAATCCAGTAAAAGTGTTCTATTTATATAAATTTAAATATGCGTGTTATTTAAACATTGTAACATATATGTCAAGATTTTAGTAGGTAGGTTTTTCATAATATATCCTTGCATTCGAATAAATAAGCGTTGTACTTTCTCTAAATATGTTAAAAATGTGTACTGAATTGACTAAAAATAAATATTTTTTAGTGTAAAACAATCGTCTATTTGTGAATGTGTTGACATATTAAATTGTCCCGACATCATTCGACAGGGCTTAAATCTGTCTCCATTAGAAGTAAATATATCATACATACATATATAAGACATTTATTTACAGTCGTTCTCCCATAATCTATATTTCCTTTCTTTTGACTCTCCTGCTTCCTCCCTCCTTTTCTCTTTGGTTATAATATAGTTTTTGTATTATTCCTTTAAAAACCTTTCATAGATTAAATTTGTTGCACTTCTCATATAATTTTCCTTCTTTATTTATATATAAACACACTCGGAGTGTAATCTATAACACTAGTATAAGTTGCGAATTAAGTGTGGGTTCTATATTGTACTTGCATATAGATCCCACTAATGGATCATCAGTCGGATTACTAGAACTCTCTCATCAATTAGGTATCTCTCCACATAAGAGAGTTTCTTCGAACGGAACGAGAATCTTGAAAAGAGACTGCAATATGAAGAATTCATATATTCCTGGGTTGACTTGACTGATTAAATTTTAATGAGTCTCTTTTACTTCGTGTTGTTATATTTTATCTCTCTGCTCTTCAAAGTACAAAAACTAAATATCTGGCATTTTCTCCACCTAAAAATTTTTCTTACATGGCATAAGCGTGAAATATATTGTGTGCCACTCGAAAAGCTAAAGGCAAATGTGTAATTATGCGGGGGTATAATAAGCTCAGTACTAATTACAAAGCCTACTAAAATAGATCACAGTCGTGCATATACGTACATATGTACATAACTGTAAGGGAGGTATATATCAATATTTTTAATATTACAATATACCTACATTGCATCCCATACTGTTGATTTTTATTGAGAATTATATTGTTTACAATGTTTTGAATATTCCAAGTGATACAATTCTAGGCTAAAATGTTCAACGAAAATTTCAATCATTAAAACGTATATATTAAAATGGATATCCCATATAATGGATTCTGAAGCCCCTTGTCAATCAAATGGGAATATTTACTTAAATAATTGAATTATTATAAAACATAAAACGTAATCATTTCAATTAGTTTTAAAATTTAATACATGCATATATACAGTTATGATATACACATTTGCTTGCTTATTTTAATAATTTAAGTTGAATTATTGAAATGTGGACTTATTTAAAATTACTACTACTGCAATAACATACATATCTATGACATACACATTATGCATATATAATTCAAGTGAACAAGTTTTATAGTGTGTCCGGGAAAAAATGTTCTTTATTATTCTAAAATATATTGTTTACAACAACCAAAAACTTAGTTTCTTAAATATACATGAATTACATTGTTTAAAAGTTCAATATGGTTAGTAGAGAAGCTATTGTTTATGGTTACTTTAAGTAAACAAAGTAACACAAATTTTACACACAATCAAATCTAAAGGATTAATGTAAAGTAACGTGGAAGAATAAAATAACGGAAGAATAAAATATTGAAATGTGAGCTTGATATATTATTCTTTATATATTCATTAATTTACAATGGAATTCTCTATATCAAATTTTAACAATTAGAAAAGTATCCTCCGTTATATTTATTCTTCAAATCTTAAGAAATATATAACGGATAAAAAATATCCCATTTCATTTATTTCAGAAGCATCAATTAATATATAACGGATAAAATATATTGCGTTATATTTATTTTTTGAAGTATCAATTAATATATAACGGATAAAAAATTATCTTTTATATTACTATCCTAAAATAATGCTTTTGAACTATACAGAAACTAAAAGAGAACAGCCATTTGACATATTTTTAAATGAATTTATTAAATAAAATTAGACAGCTTTCTATGTATTTTACATCATAATCATAGTCAGAAAGAATAAAGAAGACTCACACAAATAAAAGACTCATATACAGAGAGATGAGCGTCAATAAAAAAGTTGCGTATAAGAGACATTAAAACCAATAAATAAATATACAAAGTAGTGAGTGAAGATCATCTAAAAGAATTAAAAAGACATATGCCTATACTGCCATTAACATTTAAAAATCAAGCGTTTAAATTAGGAGAGTTATATTTATGGTAATTAATAAACTCAACTTCAAGAAAACTCTAAGATTACTAGAATTATATTAAAAAATGATATATATATATATATATATAAATTTGAAATGGTTCTTCTTATTTATTTCCTTTTAGTTACAATACAGTTGCTATCTATTCATTATATTGAAGTTTCCACATTTAATAATTACAGACATAAATCACTGCATCGAGTTCTAATCCCGATGTACACCTCACTTTACATTGATTTGTTAATTTAGGTTTGAGATATGAATAGTTTATTAAATATCACGAAATAATCCGTTCGTTTAGATGTTTGATATAACAAATAATATACCATATCATTTTTTTAGTTTGTTAAACTAATGTTACAAATAGTGTGTTATAGTAAGTAAAGTAACGATTTTTTTCCCGGACACATTATATTTAGCTAACTTGCAATCATCAGTTTTGAATACCATTTTAATTGCAAACTATTTTTTTGCAATTTATCAAATTTATTTATATATGTGCATTTAAGTATTATTTGAATAATTTGTGGAATAATAATTTAATAACACGTTCAAAGTATTACCAAATTAATAACCAACAACTAAATTATTGATTTTGCACAACAAAATATATAATATATCAATAAAGACGAAAAAATTAGTTCTCCCATTCGTGAGAGTCCTACAAAAGCGATTAGCTAAAACAAATAATTTGATTGAATCATTGATTTTTTATTTCTCTTCAGCATGAGCCTTTCATGTTTATTTCGCCACATAGACAGAGCTTCTTTTATATTTATGCCTTGACATGAATAAATATGTGTTATTTAATAGCAAATTTTGATTGAAATGGAGAAAAAACTAATTTTAATGGCTATTTTTTTTAAATCGCAAAGTAGCAAAATATATTTATACATTTGATTTATTTTTCTATGGAGCCAATAAGAAAGCTATTTATCCAATTTATCCCATGGTAGCTTTAGTATTTAGATACATTTTGTAAAATTTTAAATTCAAATCTGTGCACTTTAGATATATTCAGTAAATACATTTATGTAAATAATAATCATTTAAAATATGACATATAATTTTTTGTTAAAATATTATCAAATAATTAGGTATATTGTTTAAATAACAAAATGTTATTCTGTGGTATAAATATATTTACTCACAGTAATAATTATGACAAAATATACTCAATTTAATTCTTATACGTCAGCACTATTTCAAGGATGTAAAATACCTTTATATTGTCCTTAACGTTTTGGATATTTTAAACGAAAATATAATATTAGTAAATAATTTCGTAATTAACTAATTAACTAATTAACGCTCAATTTAATATTACTAATAATAATAATAATAAATGGCTTTATTTCCTGTAAAATACTAATATGTCTATATGAACATGCCGGAATGTAACTCAACACGTATTATATAATTTTAATTTTAATTATAAATATAAATATAATTTTAAATATAAATATAAATATAAAAATATGCATACCTACATGTGAGTTTCGATAACTAAATAATTCATCAAATATAATCGTAAATACATCAATAGAGGAGTATTACTACATATATTTATCATAAAAGCATTGCCACTGCAATACAAGGCCTAAATATACTTACGGTAAATGATATGTCTGTAAATTCGTTAAAATTTATGAGAAATTGTGCTGATGATTTCTAATCATGATAACAATTCACAATATACCATTATTTAATATATCCAATTACATAAAACATTAGGATAATGTTCAATATCATTATTAAATTGGGGTTAAGATTTAAATTAATATTCATAAAAAATAAATAGTATTTAGAAATACAAATAAAATGTATCTACGTATATCTACGTGTATCTATCTATATAAATTAATGGTATTTTTACTTATTATATATATGTACATCACAGATGTGCATATTTTCAGATACTGAGAAAATGACAATTAATAGTTATTTCTATCAATGGGATTTTATAATACTAAAAATATAGTTTATGTTTCAAACATTATTTTTATGGATAAATACTTTTAACAATGTATAAAAATAATAATGCAAATGCAAATGCAAATGCATATACTATTATTTATGAAAGTATTCATTAGTTTTGTGCATTCATGATAGTAGCATACAAAGATTAGTGCTCAATTGCTATCATAAACTCGTCGTCCTTTTACTATTAAATTAATTGGAAATAAAAAAAAATTACTTGTATACAAAAATAAAATATATTTGCTATAATAATTAAGAAAGGGTATAAAGTTGGTTGTATATTAAAAATATTTGTAATAAACATGCATTAGGTAAGTATTTTCATTGATTATTATTATCATATTATATTTGTATTAACATACCATATAAATATTTATACACATTTTTGCATTAAGAGCTCTACTATAATAAATACAAAAAATGTAGTTATATAATTTAACATAACATAAGTATTTAGCATAAGTTAAAAACGTTAATCATAAATCGAACTAATTGGCAGAAATTGGTCTCGTGTAGTATATGGGTTTTAAATCCTTTTCGTAATATGTATATACATATAATAATCAAGTAATTGCAAGTCGATCTATATCTGTAAAGTTAATCGTTTATAATATATGTAGTTTATTAAGACGTACCTATTGTCTGCATAAAATGTCATACCTATTATTGACATGTAATATATATTTGTATGGTTCTGTTCACGTACACAATAACATTATTGCGCTATTACATGAATATTGTATAAATAATTAGAAATCTACTTATATGGAAACATTAAATAAACAATAAGCATTATAATGATATAAAATTGTGTTTGGAAAACCTAATTAGAGTTCTCGTATGATAGACTGGTATTATTCCATAAGAAATATATTTACTTGTGTATTAATAAAATTCCGTAGGTACTATTGATTGGATGACAGATCAGAATACATAAAATTTAACACACGTTGATATTTCAAAAAATTAGAAAACGAAATATTATACTTCATGTAAATATTTGATATCTTACATTGAACTTAATTTTAAATTACACCATTAAATACTTTAACACATTTTTTGTTGTTTCTAAATAAAATATTTTTAGACGATTTGTTAGAAGTGTTTGTAAAAAAGTTATAGACAAAAGTCAATTTTAATCATTATCTCGTAAAATTATGCACTATGTTCTGTATACTTCAATTAATATAATGCATTCCACTAGTAAAATTTTGTGTTAGTTTATTATTAGTTAGTCTAAGTTCAATTTATTTACACAGGCATTGTATTTTGTTTACATATAATAAATATATGTATTTAAAACTTTGTATAATAAAAAATTAAGATTGAGAAAATAATGTTATACCTATAATATATTTTTATTATAGCTAATATCAATGTATTTATTTGATATCAACGGAAAGGCCATTCAGATGGAATTCTGAAGGTAAAGGTATGATTATTTAAAACGTTATGATTGTTTTCCTTAATACTTTAAAATGTATATTAATTTAGTGTAATTATTAATATTTTTAGACAGTTTTAAACTCATTCTAACAAAATTCTTAAACTGATCTTAATTGGAAGATCAACATTTTTTCATGCTTCAATTTTTAAAGGAAATATAGAAAACAAATAAATTTATTGTGGCATAAGATTAATATTAAGATACATAATTAAAAAAGTAGATTTAAATAATATACTAGAATCAACTGAGTCAAAACCGAACAAAAAAATTCTATTTAAAAAAAATTAATTTTAGGAATATTTAACTAATAAACATCTCAAAAATGAAAATGCCATTTTGATTATTTAATTATTTAGAAAGGATGAAACATATAAAGCAATGTAACAAATATTAAAAGAGAATACTAACTTGAAACATATATATGTAAAAGGATTTGTCTCTATGATATTAAAAAAATGTTTCTCGATTAATGAGTTGCTTGGGAACTATGGATGCCCTGGGTAAAGCTGTGTCAGTTAGAAATATAAATATAAAAATATATAGTTATCTAAAAAGTTAAGTTGACAATGTTTTATGTTTTATTAATTTTACATCTTTTAGAGATTTTTAAAGAAAGAGGGGATGTGTGATATGTAATGCCACCCTTTCTTCTCCCTTTAGGTAAACACGTGTGACTGTTTACTGACTGAGTTATTGACTAATTTTTTTCGAAAAAAAATGTGTTTGTACTGTTCGGATTTTTATTAATCTCTTACAACTTCATTACATTGTTGTTTTATAAAAAATATTTAAATATTTTTTTAATTTCCATTATTTTTATTTAGATCATAATTTTAGTAAAAAGTATAATTATAAATAAGAGAGAAATAATTTTGAGCAATTATATGCATAAAAATAATGTTTCTACATATGTGTTGAACAGAATTATTTATTTCGGAAATCATGTTTTATTGTGTATATATTTGTTTTCAGTTATAGTTGCACAAATTTAACAACCGCATTTAAGCAAAATGAATAGAAATAAATACAAAATATCAATATTTTATTTACAAGATGATCTCAAAATGTTAGTCTATTTCTATATATTAAAATTATATACACGTATATTTATCTACTGCGACTATTCTGTATTAATTATAAAAATACGCACATATTTTAAGATAAATTTAAAATTAATTTAGGATATATGAATTTATTCAAAAATTTTCTTCTATGCACTTTTTTGAACCTATATGTGTATATTGGTGTGTTTGTATGTGTGTGTATATATATGTATATATACACTTATATGTGTAGATACTTTAAAAATGATGCGATTTTTAAATTTCTTCACTTATGTCAAGTATTGTGGATAATAGAAAAATAGATATATTGATGCGATTTTTTAAATTTCTTAACTTATGTCGAGTATGTATTGTGGATAATAGATAAATAGATATATTGATGCGATTTTTTTAAATATCTTAACTTATGTCGAGTATTGTGGATAATAGATAAATATATTACATATATTATGTAAGATACCGTACAGTTTAAATCAGTATCCAAGGTAGACAAAAATAATATCTTTTTTGTATTCATCTAATATTATATATAGATTCCTGCTCTACGACTATGTCGTATATCACAAAATACATACATATAAGTCATTCAAAAAATTAGTTACATACGATTATTTTCTAAAATATCTATACAGACTCAGTATATTTCGGACTTGGTCACACGGAGCACCTAGCATATTTGCTCCAATATATATATTCAGATCTGTACAATCAGAATGTTTGTTTAACAGGTGAGCTTCAGGTAGAGAATGAAAAATAAATAGGAAACGGATGAGAAGGATGATTTTGAGCATGTTTATTCAGTGTGTGGAGTAATCCTAAAATATTCTTGCGACCTCTTATAGATTTTGCTAGTTTCTCTAATTTTCTAACCACTCCCTTCTCTCGATCCTCTTTGACATAGACGGTGCTTAAACCGTTGTGCCGATTCCTCCCCATCCCCCTCCCATTACAAATTGTTTGTACTTGTCACTTTAACACACCCACTTTCTTGCGTCTCTCAAGTTCGAAGCACACTTGTTGTTGACTACAAGGAACGAATAGGGCCTTTCTAATGGAAACACGTTTTGCTTGCCTTAATCTATCAGGCAAACTTCTTCAGGTCTGAATATACCATATATATTGTATATTAATAGTATAGTAGTAAGAGTATTGTAAGAGTAGTAAGGTGTAAGGTGTAAGAGTATAGGAAAAGTAAGGTGTAGTAAGAGTATACAATATCTATGGAATATACCTACTAAACCTTTTTTGTGCGATATGCTTTCAGTTACTCATATATATTGAGGACTTGCTGCGTAATTCAGAACTCAGTGGAATGAAAACTGTTTCCATGTAAACATTTTGTTGTTTCTAAACGAGAAGATGGAATAAAATTAATGGTATAATTAATTTCTATATTTATTTAAATCGAATGTAAAATGTTGTCACTTGATTGTTTAGGACAAAGAATACTATACTTTTAAGTTGTATGTAGTGATAATTAAAATATCCCATTGATTTAGGCATATTAACTTGTGAGTATATAAATGTATATATGTAATTCTTATACATATGTATGCGAACTATTTATATATTCAGCTGTCTATAGCTTTTTTATTTAAATTGTATGGTTTTTAAATTTATAATACTTTATTTTGATATATACATATATATATATATATTATTGTAAATTGTATTGTATTAATTAATTAAATTTAACAGTTATTTATAATATTTTTAAGTTAGTTGCTGAAATGAATTAATCGTAAATATTTTATACTAATATTAATCATTTATTTATTTCAACAATAACATCATTCATGTAGATGTGTTTTGTAATTCAAATTAAGTTATAAATAAAAAAACATGAGAACTGTAAAACAATAACTATTAGTTTATGTATATTATTATGTTTTTTATTAATCTAAAATTTGTACTATATTATATATTATACAGGCATTAATCTTTATATAATTTAAAACTATTAACTATAGATTAATTATTGTATAAATTTATATTAATGGTCAACTATCTACATTCTTCAGATTCACAAAACAATGCAGTTTATTTTTCAATATTATTTATTTATATTTATTGTTTAGTTATCCTCTATTCATTTGAAATATGAATGTATTAATTATTGTCTAAAGTAGTAACTGGACTATCGTTACCATTATCGTTACTTTATTCATTTTTAAAGAATACGAATATTACTTCATTATATTGAATATACCTCAATTTGATATTTAATGGATGATATGAAGACCAAGCAACAATGGAAGTATAATATATATATATATTATAGGAATAAACATAGTCTGTAACGATATCATAAAATAAATTATATGTTATATATTATTTCGCAAAATTGCAACATTTTTTGTAGATACATGTATAAAAGTATATTTGTATATATATTATATATATATATCACCGTTTAGTTTTTGAAGAGCGAGAAAAATATGTGTCGCTATTATATTTTTTTTAATCATTATAAAGTAATATTTGTTTATGCTACTGCTTATTATTGTTAGTTGTATTATAATAGCTGACAATAGTTATATTTAGCAGTATGTAGTCAAATTAATACAAGATATTATGGCATTGGTTGGAAGTGCTTACAAAAGATACTTAAATTCTGTTAGAAATGTTCGAGAATTTTATAAATATGTAATTGCCTCTAATTGGAAAGAGAAACATTCTCAATTCAATTTGTGTCATACTTGCCGTGTCTGTGAGAAATATTGGAGAGCTATTGGTATTGTAAGAAAGTTGACAGTCCTATCCTGTCTAAATTCTAATCAGTGTAGAATAATATTGTCAGCTTGTCCCTAAACTGTAGTAATTGTCTATGTAAATGATGTAATTATTTAAATGCTTTGCGAGAAATTCAGATTAAATGTATTCTATAAATTTTATTTAAAGTTTTATGTAGCATTGAAATTCTAGAATGAGTATGAGATATCATACTGTATATTTATAACTTTTACACAATAATTTTAATGTATTTAGTTTAAATTAATAATGTTTGTTATTTTTATAACTATGTAGCAAGATACTTATGACTAGTGAAAGATTTATCATCAAACGCAATAACGTATAGTGTTTAGAAATTGATATACACTCTTGCAAAATCTTATTTGAATAGATTGAAACGTTTATTTAATAATATTTTAAACACACTAAACATATAAAAACATAAAATATAATACACTTAATTATTAAATTTAATTATTTATTAATTGGTATAAATATTTTAATGCACATAAATTACGGAATTTTGATCATTTTAATTATATTTTTTACAAAAATTGATATGGTGCAACCTTCATAATAAATCTCCAAATCAAACGTGGCGTTTATTCAATCATAAAGAGTTACTGCAAATGAATATGATGCACTAATAAATATCGAATATATTAATATAAAATCACTATATTTAAATACATTAATTTAAGATTATTTAATTGATTACATTAATTAGTATAAAATACCATGTTTAAACTCCTGGACCCTGGCATGCAAAATTTTAAAAATAGGTATAGATAAATAATAGATAATAAAATACCGATGTAATATGATTAAAAACGATTTTTAGATATCAAATATAATTAAAATTTTATTTATATAATATATGTATAAATAATATATTCAGTTAGTCGTTAGGTATCGTGGGTATACTGATGTATATTTTATTATTTATTATTAAACAGTGTAAACAAAAAACTATTAAGACTTGTTTTAATAAATATCCAAACAAATATAGTTCGTAATATTTTAATAATTTGAAAATAAGAACTATTATTCATAAATCTCGGAAAATAATGATTTGGTGTAGAATGACCACCATCATGTGAAGAAAAACTCAATAACTTTATTTTTAATTGACAAATTTAATTTACATCAATTTGAGAAGAAGTTGTTTAATATATTTTATTAACATTAAAATAAAATAAAATGAAATGATAATAAATAACTATAAAAGTACTTTTGGAATGCAGAATATACTGTATTATATAATTGTGTAATTAATAAATTACTTATAATAATGGATTGAAAAATGCCCAAAGACGTAAATTCAGTTAAACATTCAATTTATATATTCTGCTTTATCAAGGGTATACATATACAGTAAGTTAAAATGAAAAATATGAGTATGATTATCATAAGAAAAAAACGTAACAAGATACAAAAATGTTGAAGCTAAAATAAAAAAATATATTATAGGGTGTATCGAAATTAAATTCGTTTTTGTCTACGTTAAATGTCTAAGATCATAAAATTTATCTTTTATCAATTGTTTTATATTTATTATAAAATCAATGAATCTGTATGAATCTATATATTTATGAATTTATATATTTATATTTATATGTTGATATAGATTGATATTGATATTTATTTAAATATATCTACATATATCTATGTTTATAATTGACTTAATATAACAAAGTTGATAAAAATTCTAAATATGGAATATATGTAGTACTAAAATCAGAATGTTCTTGGTAGAATCTTTGCAGAAATATTAAACTTAAAACCAATCTATGTTTCACTATTATGTATTAGTGATATTTTACAATATTAAATAATACATATATACTTAGCCAAACACGTAACTATACTATCATTTTTTCTAAATTGACAATCTTACTATATCAACTAATTTACAAAGATTACAAAAAAACTAATTTTGAATAGCTAAAAAGCCTTACATAAATATTATCATACTATATATATATTTTTTATTCCAATTTTTTTAAATTTCACTAATACGCTTATCTGATAGTTTGTTCAGTTGATTTTCTCTTTAATCCGGGAAAGGAGGAAGAATAATTCGAATACTGGCTTCATGAAAACTTAAGACAAGCATACAATTAACCGCTGATCAAATAATAAAATATTACAGTAAAGATAATAATCATATAGATATAAATATACTTTAAATAAACTAGATTGCCAAACTTTGGCGGTTAGCGGCGTTTTGTTTTTGGGGCCGATATTAAAACAAACGACATGACAAAATGGTTGTGTTAAGCCGAAATGTGATTGTAGTTAGCGGAGCGATCCTACTAAAGGAATACATTTTTATTCGTAAGTACATATTATAGAAGTATTGTTTTCTATTTTAATTCAAGGGACTAACATTAGAATAACATTTGTATAGGCTTATTACGTAACATTTCAGAATTTCGCATTTTTACAAAAGTGGCCACATTTTCTACATTTCTTGATGAATTTTATTTTTCATCAAGCTACTGCTTGGTTATATCTTTATGATACATTATATCTATGATATTTATTTATAAAAAATAGCCATTTATACATTATTTTTGACTAAAAAATTATTACCTCAAAATTTAATTGATTATTTTGAGCACAATAATTGCTATTTCTTATGCATATTTAATTATTAAATTTTAAAAGAAATTGTCTGTATCTAGAATTTAGTGATTTAGTCTTAGATCTAGTTTGTATGATTTGTTCAAACCAAAATGTTAAATATGTATATTTACCATCGAGATAATAAAAAGTGATAAAGTTAATGTTATCCTGCAATAAAATTCTTTTATTCCGTCTCTCATCCAAATAAATATAATTAATGATATAACTATTACCAAGTATTGAAATGTAACAGTCACAAAATTAGGAACATATTGCAAATATTTTATTTATTTATAATATTAAATTAATTCGTTAGCTATAGCTTCATCAATATTTTAGGCCTTGTAAATTATATATAATCAACTGTTAATGCTCATTGTTCCAACTCACCAAACGAATAATTATGCAATCCTTTTTGATTCCGCTATAGCCTTTGACTACATTTCCTTTCGACCTTCCTTCACATTCCTTCCTTTTTCTTTTATAATATTTACTCAAAAACGTTACCAAAGAAAACACATCAAAATATATATTAAATTAAAATTTCAAAACATAATCAACCAGATTTTTGGTGCTGGATATTCACAACTGCTAGATTTTCACAGTACCTTCACACCACGATAGCGCACAATAATGTACAGAATATTACATACGAGAACACATCAATTTATAATTTCATTACATGCATACATGTGCATAAGGTAACACAGTATTGATAAAAAACACGTTTAAATTCTATAACACTATATTATTTTATCTTAAATACATGTTATCTAATTCTTTTGAAACTATATTTGTATCCAGAAACACAACTTTTATTGAATAATATATTTACATTTGACTGAAAAAGCTATATAAATTTTGTTATATAAAAATATATTTATATCTAGTCAGTCTTTAGTCTTAAAATGAATATATCTTTTTTAGAGAACTAAAGGTTTTCAATTAAATGAAGTTACATATTCTAAAATATACAATTAATAGATATGGGTAGATTTTGTAACACAGTAAGCTTGATTACTAAATATATATATTACTTCCAAATAATATTTTCAATTCTCCGTAAAAGTCTTCTCCATATGTGAATGACCCTGTGAAATTGTGCACACAATTATACCATTTAATTAATCTTGATCAAAAGATTATTTTACTTCAATATTAAAAAAAATCATAAGATTACTATTTAAAAATATTTGTTTGACTGTACAAAAAAATCAGTAACATATACACGAATAAAAATGATATTTTGTCTATATACTAGAATATATTGGTTTAAAAGGAATTGTCTATATATATTTAGTATGTATATATTTCTTTTATACTTTTAGATCAAATTCATGTGATTGAACGCGTGCATTAATGATGTTCAACATATACATTTCAAAGTATACTTTTGTTTCAGAAGACGGGATTGAAAAAGAAATGTACTGCCTGCAAGATAATTATACACACACTGTGTATTCCGAAGCTAGAAAAGGTTTGATATAGAAGCTGAGAAAAAGTCACTGAAATAATGGTTTATTATTTTGTTAGTGTATATTTTAGTATTGTTTCATTAAACATTAAAATAGAACATTTATTTCTTTAAAACACGTTATTATTGCCCATATATTTTAACGTATGTTGGTTCACTTATCCTGTTAATAAAACACGCTTTTTTGTGTTAATTTTTTAGCATTACAATAAAATATAAATACAGATAAATGTTGCAAGATTACATTGTTTTAATGTTTAAATTATCATTGACATAGGTCTACAGAATTGTTGTTTCGATTTAGGTTCATAGAAATTTAAACAATTTAATGTTGAAAGGCTAAATTTTTCAAATATTTAAATTAACATTGACTTACATAAATTTACAAAATTGTATTTTATAATTAACAGATTTAGGTTTATAGAGATTTATTTATGTAAATAATATATATCATCGTTAAAGTTGGAACTTGAATTTGTTATTTTTTTAACGTAGAAGTAATTGACATTTGTTCATGATTTTTTTGTCAGGAAAATATTTTTTTTGCTTTGAACGAGGCATTTTGAAAGTCACATCGTAAAATATATACACTTCAAGAAAAAGTATATTTATTTACAATTTTTTCTCAATAATTAAAACAAGCATATATTGTGTTATAATATTATGATTTAATTGTATATATTTCAACTATACGAATATTTGGATTGATTTGACCAAAATCTATTTTTGATATAATAGTATATTGATATGAATAAGGATTTGTAAAAGATTTCCACTAAAGCCAAATTTTAAAATATATATTACAAATATCCCTTCTTATTTGTTAAATACACACATGCATAAATACATATACCTCACAGTCAGACTTACAGCCTATACGCATAAATATCATTTATCACCTTCCAAACTTTTGCATAGACACAATGAATAATGGTATTTGACTATTATTATTTGAATTATTATTTGAATAAGGTATTTTTAATTTCAAAGTTAATTCATTTTTATTTATTTATAACAATTTCTGCAAAAAGTATATTTAATGTGAGAGAATGTATTTACATATTATTTTTTATAGATAAATACAAATGCTATTTGAACTAATCGAATAGCAGTATATATCGTGCTGGACAATAATATAACATAGTAAATAAATTAAATTAAATGACATTTTGTAATAAATATATAGCAAGTTTTAAATATAACGAAGGGGTGGTAGTTGCGGAATAAGCTGCTTCTTTACAGAATAAGCTGCTTCTTTATACAATAAGCTGCTTCTTTACACAATAAGCTGCTTCTTTACACAATAAATTGTGTAAAGTCATTACATTTAGTTTTATAATTTATAGTATAATAAATGCATAAATTTAGGTATATAATATTTATCTAACAGTTTCATAATTTTATTTAAAATATCAAAAGTATCATATTTATTTAAACAACTTTTTAAATACAAAAATACAAAATATTATATAAATATGCACCCCAAATTTATAAAAAATACAGAATTTAAAATTAATAAATCAGCGAATAATTCATGAAAATTGAATTTTTTTAAAGACATTTGTTATTGTTTTCTATTACGATAAGATTGAACAGTGCATGATATCTTTTTTATGACTTTGTTTTTCAAAAAAATATAACATTAAAGGATTGTTAAAAATATATTGTATTTTTAAAAATATGATTATCTTATTTCAGATAAATTTTCGATGCCGATCCACATTTCGAGAATCCAGTGTCAGAAGTTACAGGGACGGAAAATGTGTTGAAGTTTGTTTTTATTTAAATTTCTATATGTTTGTTATTCACCATGATTATTTGTATATAATATGCACATGCACGTATGTACATATATATTTCATACAAGTTTACTTTACTAAATTTTTAATGTGACAACATTGAGCCTTTAAAAGCAGTTTCATAATATTGCAAAAATAATTAAACTGTAAATTGTACGAAATTAAATATACTAATTCAATTTATTTAATAGAATTTTAAGCTAAATTAAATAGATACACATACAAATACATAATATAATTTAAGTTTTCACATAGAAAATAATAGAAAATATATTTAACCCAAGTATAATTTCAATAATTTTGAAAATAATATTTAGTACCAAAATATGTTGATATATTCTTTTAGCAGCACAATCGGCATCATTGGGTTCACAGAAGGCGTCAGGAGGGTCGCTGTAAACAGTGTGGAAAAGTGAGAACCAGTTGATTTCTTAATTAGAATAGACAATGCATTGTAATAAATAGAAAGGTTTAATGATTTTATCGTATAGCTAAAAGACCTTACGTTACGATACTATACTGTATATACGTAGGTATATGTATATATTATTCTATAACTTATACGTCACAAATACGCTAATCGGTTAATTTATCCTTAAGTTGATCTTTTCCTTAATTCGGAGGAGAGTGAAGAATATTTTCTCACATTTTCTAATATTTATATGAAAATTTAAGACATGCATACAAATTTTAAAACTACCCGCTGATCGAATGATAAAATATTACATTAAAGATAATATTACTCTATCAATCTAATTTAGCCTCCAATAAATCACAGTTTAGAAATTATTACTGAATATTTCAATAAGATTTTCCCCAATTTAAACCCTATAAATCAATCAATAATAACCCAAGCAAGAATGTATCTATCAGCCTTTGACCTTTGCCAAAATTGGTGTTAATTACCAATTTGGAGAATTTACGCAGGCGACCCGGATTAGAACCAAAATGTTAAATATGTATATTTACAATCGAGATAATAATAAATGATAAAGTTAATGTTATCCTGCAATAAAATTCTTTTATTCCGTCTCTCATCCAAATAAATATAATTAATGATATAACTATTACCAAGTATTGAAATGTAACAGTCACAAAATTAGGAACATATTGCAAATATTTTATTTATTTATAATATTAAATTAATTCGTTAGCTATAGCTTCATCAATATTTTAGGCCTTGTAAATTATATATAATCAACTGTTAATGCTCATTGTTCCAACTCACCAAACGAATTATTATGCAATCCTTTTCTGATTCTGCTATAGCCTTAGACTACATTTCCTTTCGACCTTCCTTCACATTCCTTCCTTTTTCTTTTATGATACTCACTCAAAAACGCTACCAAAGAAAACACATCAAAATATGCAATATTTATATAATTGTATATTGAATTCAAATTTCAAAATAATAATCAACAAGATCGATACCAGATTTTTACAACTATTGTGTTCCCTGATCCACTATAACGTACAACAAGCTACAGCATATTACATACGAGAACACGGCAATTCATACTTACAGTCATACATGGTGGAAAAAAGTATGAGATAATACAACAATATTATACATAATTAATATAAAAGCATTTTTATATTCTATAACACGATAATTAATCTTTATAAACTTATCGAGTTATTTACACAGGTACGTACCTAATCTTTAAAATTTTTGACTTAAAAAATTATAATTCAATTTAATAGTTAATGTATACAACGTGTTGAAATTGTTACAGAAAAGTTTATTTACTGAAATTGCTTTTTAAAAATTA
The DNA here is from genome assembly GCA_036023295.1 of Invenusta paracnida. Classification (NCBI taxonomy): domain Eukaryota; kingdom Metazoa; phylum Platyhelminthes; order Proseriata; family Coelogynoporidae; genus Invenusta; species Invenusta paracnida. The sequence continues at coordinate 9,725 of JAYRBW010069206.1, read as the reverse complement.
ATGAATTGATGGAATGTAATTAAAAAGGACAGGACATTATTTTTTTGGAATTTAGTCTTGCATTTTTTATAAAATGTGTTTTTAAGGCAAATAGTGTTTGAATAAACTTTACTAGCTTTTAAGGTTAAATGCATTGCGTAAAACAACAAATTGAAAATGAAATATTTTATATATATCGTAGTTTATATCTTAAATGTTTTCATTCCTTTTCTTTCAGTCGTTTCTTCAGAAGTTTCCTTTTAATAACAAGGTAATTTGATTTACTAACAATCAATTCAAATTACATACACATGTAATGGTGTGCAGTTATGTTTATTTAATCAGTTATTTATGTGAACTGTATATAATTATTATTCTAAATTACTAATACAAATAAAAACATTTAATTTTTGTGTTAAATTTAGAACAAATAAAAATTAATTTAATTTTGTAAAATCAAATATTGTTATATATATGTAATATTCCTTATTGAAACGGTTTATTCGCAAAAGCAAGTTCAATTTAAACAAATAAAAATAAAAATATATTTATTTATTTGTATATCAAGAACACAAAAATTGACAGTAAACCGTTAATTTGAAAGCTGTATCAATGTATAAAAATTGGAATATTGAAAAGGTTAGGAAAACATTAATAACTTAACTTAATAACTAAAAAAGGTTAAAGTAGACCTGTAAGTAACCTGTAGATTTATACAATTGTGTAATCACATAAGATTTAGTCAGAGCATTTTAGAGCGAGGTATGCTGAAATGAGAAAATCTAAATTCATATCGCTTTATTACGGTGTAACATTGATGAAAAATAAATATAAGTAGAAATAAACCGTTATACATTTGTAGTTGTACATTTAATTTCACTTTTCTTTTCATTAATAAGTACCGAAATTTCAGTACATTTTATTCCGAAAAATATTTTGAAAATGAAAATGAAAAAAATAGTTATCGACTTTATAATATCGAAATTTATTTTATAAATTTTAAATTTAATTATTTGAAGAAATATAACAATATACATATATATTTGGACAAATACAATGTGTATTATTTAGAAATATTGTTGTTTAACTATATTAATTTCCATACTCATTTACAGTTATTATAGGACAAACATTTCAGTATATTTTACTATTAATTATTTTAACAATTATTTTTAGTCTGTATTTAATTATACTTTTTCTAAATGATATATGTATATGTATAAATATTGTTTTATAAAATACTCGTAATATTATAAACCTTAAAAAGGGATCTAATAAAATTTATAATCAGATATCTATGTAATCACAATAATTACACAATTCTATAACTAATGATTATAAAATCTGAATTAATTTGTTTTTATTACAAAATATTATATTGATTCTTAGTACCACTGTATATTTTAACAATTTTATTAAATAGATACATATATATATATATATAACAAAAATTGTATAACATAAAATTATACACATTATCTACGTAAATTAACAAATAAAAAAATTGTACTATGGAATAAGAGGTGATACTTAATCTGTAATGTATAAAAAATAAAAGATATTAATTTATGACTGCTATATTTATAAGGTTACAAAACATTTGATAGCTATTTACCAAATGCTGCCACTAGTATTTTATATAATAAGTAGACAAATTTCATTAAATTTACGCTAAAAACTGATTAATTTAAAAACAAAACATGAATAACTAATATTTATGAAGCGTTTAATCTTAATATAAATAAAGCTTATTATATATTATATGAATATATTGACGCCGTTATTATAATAAATCTCCAAAAAAACTGGAAATGATTACCACAAGAATTTCTCCATTTAGGAGTATCCAACATTCGTGTGTTTGCCGTTTCCCTTAGTCAGATAATATTCAACTGCCTCTTTTGAAATGAATGCACCTACATCAAAAATATTTAAATCGGCGGCTCATAGTACCGGGTGTACGCCCGCACCATCAGCTTGTTCAACCTAATGTAAAGGTTTCCTGTCTGTTTGGCAAAATTTTAATGTCAATGAAACGTAAAATATCGGTGGATTATTGACTTCAAATTCTGACAGGTTTCATTCTAGTTGCAAATAATTCAACGATTTTTGTGTCAAGTGATGGTGAATTTTTAAACACTCATATCATCATATTGTATTTTCCTCCTAATATTATAAAGTTTTAAGCTTGCATTAAAATCAATTGAAAATATTTTAATATATTTAGTAATAATCATGAGTTATATGTGAGAAGCATATATTCATTAAAATATTTTATGTAAATCCGAAAATATTCTCCAGTAACTTACATACAATAATAAAGAAATATATTATATTTTTCAAATTTTGTATGTGTATATTATATATTCAACTTCATACTGGAGATCTCTGTATGATCATGAGTAGATTCTGAGTGTATAATCTACTGCAATAGATTATTCACTCAAAATCAATTTTATTAATCAAACAAATATTGATTGCATCTATTACATAATAGATATCAGTAGATAAAACAGTGGAATCATTGACGTTTACATAGTTTGCCAAAAGAGAGTAAAACAATAAAGAATCACTTTTATTTACTCTATAAAATATAAAATAGAGAATATTAATTAACAGTGTAATATAATAGATATAAACAAACAAGAGAATTTATTAAGTTAAGAATTATTTTTCAGTATACATTTACGTAGTTTGTCACATATGTATAGTAAAAAAAGTAAGGAAATACATATATTTACTCCTCTATGGTTTAACATACATTGACAATATTTATTAACAGTATATAACATAATATATACACATACAAGACAATATCAAGTTAAGAATTATTTTTTAGATAAGTGCCAAAATTGAAAGTACATTTATTAAATTTATTACCAGAAAATAATACGATAAAATGAGTTAGAATCATTATTAGTTTCAGTCAATGCTATATATTTTCTTGAAAAAATTTCTGAAAAAAGATGATACTGTTGAAGTTGGTTGGTATAAAACAGCGAGGATATTCGTATGTTTCACTTTTTAAATAAGCCTGTTTGACAGATTGTAAAATTAGCAGTTTTCTTTTGAATGACTTAAGTTTGAATAGACAATTTGCAATAGTGGCATTTGACATTTATGATGTTATTTAAGATTATTGTTAGTGAAGGATCTGACTTCTTTGTTGGAGGCTCAGTTGTTTTACGTATTTTAGAAATGAAATATTGTAAACAAAAGTCTACATCATTTAATGACATCTCTTCAAAATATTTAAAAACTTTCAATCCCGCATCGAATCTAGTTTTCTAGAATTGGTGACACGCCAAGAACTTCTTTACCCCTTATTTTACTATTTTTTTGTATATTTTGGGGGTATTCCGGAGGCCTTAAGCTCCAGCTGTAGATCATCGGTCGTAACAGTTACATTTGTTCTAGAAACAGAACTACTTGATGGTTTTGTCTCAATATCTTTATCTTGATTATTAGCACATAAATACTAAAAAAATGACTTCAGCATCTGGTAATAAATAAACAGTCATCAGAAAAACATCAAAATCAATGTCTGTCATTTTTCCTTGCAATTAAAATACTTAAACATTGATAATTTACAGTGATTAATAGATATTAAAAATGTGAAGGTTATAATAAAATTCTCCGCCGGAGATTATACCTATAATCTACTGCAAGAGAAATCGAAGATTAAATAATATATTCGATAAACCACTATGTTTTGAAATAATACGCAAAATCCACTCGTCTCTGCTTAGCTGACTCGTAGATTCTCAGCATATAACTTCTCAATAGAGTGGTTTATCATAAATATTTCTAGTTAAAAAATAGCATTTTAAAGATATTTGTAATTAATAAATGCATAATGGTGTTAAATTCTAAATATATTTATAATCAACATATAATAACTGTAATTGTAATTATCTTTATTTTTCAATTATAAACTGTAGAAAAACGAATATTAATGCGTGAAAATATTAAACTATTAATAAATTTTGTAATTGTAAAATTTATTCATTTATAAAAATTGTCATGGAATTATTAAATATATTTTTAATAAATACAATTTGTAAGCTATTATGCGCGCGTATTTTTGTTTTTGCAAATTAATTTAAAGTACCATGTTGTAAATTAAGTTATATGGGTTTTACTTAAAAAAATATGTATTAATATACCTATAGACATTATTGGTTTTTCATCGATTTACGATTGTTATTTATTTATAAGTATAACACCTTCAAGACAAGTACAAATAAATGTCCAAACAAAATTAATTAAGAGTTAATTCAAATTAAAATCTTTAAATGGAAAATTTTAGATCCATAATTTTGGTTTACCCTCTTTCAGGAAGTAATAGCAATCAGCTGTTCTTGGTGCAAGACCGCATATCATAATAAGATCACCTGTTTTATGATGCAACAGATCAATGAGGAATGCTCCCTGGGAATCCATGCTGCAATTTGTGTTCCACCATCCTGGATAATTAAAATGCCGCGAAGGGTAAGGGTCTAGTCAGGAGCGAAAACTATTTAAGAAATATAATACATTCAAACCGGGTTATATTTTTGTTTATAGTGAATTGTACCCCCATTGTACCCCCATTTTTACTTCTTAACAGATTTATTTAGAAATATAGATTAACTAGTTAAGTTACTTGTGTGGTAAAACTCAATAACGATAATTAATTCATGTCTAGTATAAGTATAAATTATTTTAATAACTGAAAAATAAATTATTTACTCCTTTTGTTGCTAAATGTTTTCAAGAATTCAAAGGAAATAATTAAGTATCAATGGGAGAATACAACACAAGTCAAGTTACACTTTTAACTGTCTTATTTAATTAGAAATATTAAGGTATAGCTCAATTAAAAATCGATAACATTTTGTAAAAAGTTTGGCATGAATCTTACTAAATTATATTTAATTATTTTGCTTAACTGTCGTACTGAACCAATGCATTAATTCTCTTCATTTAGAAATATTTTAATTGTATAATACCAAGAAATTGTTAGGGTTACAGTTACGAGTATAACCATTCCTGTATACTTAATATATCATGTAATCCATTAATATAGCTTCTATACAACTGAGAACAAATAATATTTATTCAATAGTACTTCATATTTTATATGTTTTCGTTATCTTTACTTAACTAACTAGTTTAACTTTAATAGTTTAAAGTTTTATATGCATGTTAAACATGTTAAAATATATAAAGATGCGTAAGAGTACATTGAAATTTATTATGAATTTTAAACAGTATTAATGACAGATTTTCTAAATGTAACGCATAAAAGTAATAATATATAAATTATTATGAAGAATTGTTATTATCTAATTTGAATGTATATTATCTAATGAGACTATATCCTAGTATGTATTGATTACACTTAATTTATGCTTCTTTACGCAGTTATAACTGTATTAACTGAAAAATAAAATAACTAATTGGAAAGTATAAATAAATATATATAGTTCGAAAGTTTTGCGTAAAAGTATCGTAGCAGTACAAAGTAGATTACCTTTTCATTGCTTACATTTTGTAATTAGAGTAAATATTTACATGCAAAGCTCTCAATTTAAAAAAAATCGATTTTTTAATTTGTAACATATATAGCATATAGCATATGACATACTTTTTTGCTTTTCACTCTTTATCACTATGAGATTTATGTAAATATTATGTAGATATATTCTAAAGAAATAAAATCTGTTAACTCAGTGTGACGTATTAATTAATTTAGTTTAATAAATTCATTTTTCTGAACTAATTAGGATTGAGGGTATATTTTTCACGAATTTTTGGGTTTTGTAATTCTGTAAATTATCTTTCTAATAATATTGGTTAACAGTGCATATGGTGAGTATTCCATTAAGTACTATTTGTCAATTATAATTATTTTTTATTATTAACATTTCATGCAAAATTTGTTGTGACCAGGATTGTGGTTTATTTTTCGTAGTATATGCATTTGTGTTATGCATTATTATCCTTTTAGTATTTCAATTTTAATCTTAGATGCCATGTCTACAATAAAGTTGAATGGTATATTGAAAAAAAATTGTAGAAATAAAAAAAATCAGTTCGTATAGAGGAAATATAGAATGATGACATCATTCTATATTTCCTCTATACGAATTGATTTTTTTACATCATGTAATTGTATTCTTAAATAATTTATCTTACCGTATATTATCCTTTTTGAAGAAGCAATATTTCTTCGCATTAACAATTTTTGTATTGATTTGGTTTGTTTTATTTTTTTATTAAAAAAAAATTCCTAGCAATTAATTTTGTAAGAAACTAATTTTGATATGCTTTACAAATGAGTAAGTCGTATTTTATAAATATATAACTAAAATCTAAAATGTTTGAATATCCAATAATAAATTATAAATAAAAAGAACGTTTTTAGTTAAATAGCTGCACATTTTTTATAGTATTGCATTTTTTCTAAAACTTGTGTAAAATAATGCATTTCAAGAAATATTTTGAAGTGTAATGTATTGTGCATTGCCGTATTTAATACATAATTGGATTTCAATTTTTAAAGCAATAAAAATAAAACCTTTCAAATAAATTTTCAAAAATTTGTTTTTGACAAATATGTACATATGTTTCAAAAAGAACATTTTTGTGTAAAAGGAAGGTTTATTATTAAAAGAAAATTTCTGTTCAAAATTATATACTTCATTAATTAACTGTTAAAGGGATTTTTAAAATATGTGTTTGATACAAAGCTTTATAATAATTGTTCGCATATATTTCCGTTTCTCAAGAGAAGTCATGCTTGAAAACTTACCTAAATAATTTGTTTATTATTATGTATTATTTAAGGTTTTAATGAATTTATTATTGCTTAAACTTAAAACAATTTAAAGAGATACATTTATAACTTGTATTTGTTTGACATACTTAAAAAATGATTAACTTTGATGTTTTATGTAATCACAAGTTTACATTGCAATTACTAGTGAAAATTAAGTAAAGAGTATACGTGATTATGGTTACAATTATACTTATAAGCAGTATTCATAATTTAAAAAAATAATTTTCTAAATAATTATTACGTGAAATCGTAGTAAAGGTATATTATTGTAAAAATAAACTATTTTAATTATGCCTATAACTACCCCAGTAAAAAAATATAACATATAATATCCTAAGACTTCGTTTATTTATAAATAAGTACACTGTATACCGAACTTGTGTGTCCTTACATTTTTTAGATTATCACCTTAGGATAAGACCCTTTTTTCTAGTTCTAATTATGGAAAATAGGTTTAAATGTGAATTTATAAGGTTTATCTAACACTAATAGCATTCCTAGAATTTGTCAAAGTAAATACATTTTACAAAGTGTCAGTTTTAGACTCTTTCATGTAGATATAAATCTCACATTACATCCTCCGTCTCACATTTCCAATTTATTCTTTTAACTCTGTGTACTCACTCACAATCCGCATTTCTTCAGAATTCCTTTAAATCCTCCATGCGCAAACGAGGACACAAACCCTCGATAAAGCGCAGGAAGAGCTTCAAGGCAGGCTCACCCTTCGTTATAAAACCGATCCCTTCGCCGCACATTCGTCCCATTCTGGTCTTCATCAATCCCAAGTCTGGTGGGAATCAGGGCGCCAAACTCCTCTATGCCTTCCAGTGGCTGCTCAATCCCCGCCAAGTCTTTGATCTTTCTATTTCGGGTCCCAAACAAGGGTGAGAACTCTCTAGACTGTCTTACTCAACTCTGCCTAATTTTCTAACTATCCAATTTGTTCGCTTCCCGCTTATGTATTTATGAAGGCATCGGGGAAATGGAATTTATAGATATATGTGATCCGAGCGGAAAGTGAACATTTCTACTAAAAGTTCTCACTCACAATCCTTTCTATTAGGGAGAATATCATGTTGTTATCGAGTCAGTGACGCATAAATACATAGTAATCGATACGTACTTTATAAAGTATTCTAAAAATATCGTCAGCCAGAAATAATTATGTAAGTATTTAAATATATATCAAAATTACTCATAATTTTCAATTTTGACGGAGGTGTTTTTATTGATGATAAATATATTTATATTTGATGATAATGTACTTTTGGCTTTATACTTTTTATTTAAATTTTGTTATATTTAAAAACGGCGAATACTGATATATAGGTGAAAACTATTAAATAAATGCATACGAGTATAATAACAATTGTAATAAAAAAATCAAGTCTATTGAACTGTATATTAAAAGATATTAAGACATAAACTAAACTTTCGTTTTTAATAAAGTAATCATTTGAAATTAATACTATAATAATTGAGACACTGTGTTACAAATTTTAAATAAACTAGTATATGTTTCAAACATCAATAAATAGTTAATCATTCGTTGTCTTCATTTTAATGAAGTATTTCTGCAATTTGGTTGTAAAACTAAAAATGGTTTATGTATAAATGTTGTTACTTGTAATATAACTATAAGTAAAAAACTGATAAAACAAATGTTTCCTTTTATAATCTATTATCATTAAGTAATTTACATATTCCGATGTCTCGCTAACTTAAAATTATATTTATATATATTAAATATATATTGCAAAATAATATTAGCAAATAATTATTTGGCCATGAAATTCAGGTATAAAAGTATAGTAAAGCGTATACTAGTTTACAAAAAGAATCTTTCAGTTAAAATATAAGAAAATGGGGTAAATATACCTTATCCGATTCGTTATACATATTTGTAACATGTTCTTGTTAATATGTACATAAAGTATATCGTCGGTAATCCATATACTTTTTCTTGAGCCTGAAGGTATCATTTTCTTGTTTCGCATGCAGAGTGCGTTAATTGCATGTTTTATTAATTTGGTTCTGTGTTCTCCGTTTTCTCTTAATTCTAAAAGAAGAAGTACTGTTTTTCGGTGATGACATGGTTACATAATTCTAAATATTTTAGTCTGTTTGGAAAGAATTAATTATATGTAATGAAAATACAGTAACAATCTCTTTTAAAGAGATAATTGTATTAATCTGTTTGACATATCCGAGAGGTTAATTATGTTATACACATCCTAGGGAATAGTTACTAAATGGGTAAATATTGAGTAAATCAATTCTTTTACCACAATCTCGAAATACATAGACTTATTCAACTTTTTATAAAAAGTGTGTTTTATCTTACATTCATTTAGATTTCAAAGTTTACAATTGAATTAAAAATATGTACATTGTATGATGACATTGAATTTAGATTAGTTATTTAGTGAATTTATTTTAAAAATACTATTAACTATTAACTAATAATCTTAATTGTATAGTTATCTTAATAGTCCGTATCTAAGATGAAAACAAATCTGTTTCACTAAATATTATGATTTAATGAAACCTTGAGTTATAAATCTGCTGAAAACTGTTATATCAAATTTTTTTATTGTTTTAATGATTCATTTTGTATATAATACGAAGAACTACTATACATTGGAGTTCCGTTAATTAAACTTATATAGTTAAATGTCTAGGGGTATAAGACAAATAACTTAACACAACGGTTTAGAATATAAAAATTAACTAAATTTCTTAATTCGTGATATGGATCAACTTTTTTCAAATATATAAAGAGAACTCGTTGTCGAACATACTAGCTTTATTCCAAGAACGAGGAAACCAAATCTAGAATTTCAAAAGTAATATTACAGAATAAATTACGATACAATTTAGTATACATTATTATACATTCAGTAAAACATAGTAAACAGAA
>JAYRBW010069195.1:0-27246 GCA_036023295.1 Invenusta paracnida | reverse complement strand
TGTCGAATGTGTCTGTTGGCTCACTGCGTCCATGCTTTAGATTGTCGTCGAACCAGATGGCGTTGTGACCGCTTAAAACACAGAAAGATGGTTAAAATACAAAGGAAGATTTAAAATGGGGAAAAATAAATCAAAAAGCAAAAAAATACCATATTGTTTTTGTTACAACTTTTGTAGTTTTATAACAGGATACAGAGAAAGAGTTCTACTCTATTTAGGTATTGGCTATAAACTATTATCAAGACCGACAAACTAGAATTTTAACGCATAATTTTACATTACTGACATGACAGCTGCTGAGAAATCAAGCGAAAGATGCTAAATCTTTATGCAAACAATGTTAACAATACACTATCGTGCTCATAACAGTAGAGCTATCAGGTGATTCTGGTATGCAGTCCTTTTAAGATTGTTACCTGGATATCCGAAGTATTTAAGTTTTAGAAAATATAAGCGATTTTTTGCATAGAAAATGAAGTTTTGTCTACAGATATATTCTTTAGTTTTTGCAGTTTGATAATGAAATGGCTTGTCGATCTATAAATTCTACATGATTTTAATATAATTTATCTTCAAGCGTGATTACTATCGATTTTAACAGTAATAAGCGTTGTGAGACAAATTTGCAGCATGTTGGCTTATAATCGAGAGAGATTGTGATGTTTGGTTGTTTACGTAATACTAGCTTAGTTACAAATTTGTGTATGTTTACTCATATTATGTATAACGAGATATATATCATTGACATCATAGTGCAAAATTACGTATAACAAAATTATATTTAATATTGAATTGAAATGCCTAGTATTACAAAGTAAATCTGATAATCAGATTGTTCCAATGGACACTTGCGTATAGGAAAGAATTGATGAAATAATTATAAAAATAAACATATTATATAACGTCATACCTTTTTGCTCCAATGGAAAAGCAGGTTGAGTCCCCTTTCATGAAGAAGTTGTTTTTGTTTGTCCAGGAGTATTTCTGAAACGAGATAAGGAAGACTAATATTGTGTACAGAAATATTTTAAACATAAGCAAAGAACAGCGATTTACCAACATGTGTACATTATACTATATAATAAAGAGAACAAATCAGTGACACCTGTATCAATATAATAATAGCATAAGAAAGAATACCAATGAAATAGTTGTTCAATCTAATATACCAGAAAAGAGCAAGGTGAAATTTTGGGGAAAGTAATTTGAAGCGGTAATGATTTAATCAATAAAAATATCCCAAAAAGTGTATCCCTTTCAATCTTAGTTTTTTTGTATAATAAAAAGTAAAAAAAGAACCCAGACATAACAACAATATTAAGAGAGACTTATTGTAATTAATTTTTTTTTTCAAGAATGAAATGAAGGAGACGACTATAAGTAGAAGTAATAAAATAAAATCGAGAGAGAGAAGGATGATGGAATTGTTTTAAAGACGGTGGATTGAGAAATAAGTGATCTATCATTTCATCAATGCAGCTACATATGTATTTAGTTAGGATTCCAATATATTCCAATTATTGTCATAATAATAAGAACGTTTATAGTTAGTTGCAGAACTAGTAGAAGACGGTAAAAAATGTGAAATATTCTGATTCATAAACGCACCATTTACTATAATATTATAGTCATATAATAGCGTTGAAAAAAATTAAACTTTCAATTCGATCATCAAGCTAGGTTTGGAAATTATTCTGTAAAATTATAACACCAGACAATAATTTGTAAATCTGTAAAAAGACTTGTACATATCAAGTATAGAAATAGTATAATGAAAATTACTAATAACAATAGATATCAATTAAAAACATTTATTAAAAACAAGCCAATAAATTTTAAAGATCACTTACAAGTATAAATGTACTTTGCATTACTGGATATATTATGTACAAGCTATATTTGCTTTTAAATAACCATAAATAAGTTAAAATTAAAGGAACTTATATCAATAAGTTATGACGTAGCCCAATACCCCTCCCCCCACTATCACTCACCTTGAATCCATTCTTCCATGAGAAGACGAGACTTTCCCCTTTCCCGTAGAAGTACTGACTCGAGTGCATCTTCTCAGACATCAAGGCGCCGAAACACTGCAACAGAAGACAATAAAAGGACAGATTTATAAATAAAATAGAGGCAACATAGGGCTCTGGGGAGTACATACTATCACTTAAATCGAGGAAATAAAAAACAGTCATTCAATAACAGGCCAGTATTTGCTCCGATAAAGAAACAAATTCGGTCTATTGCTTTCAGTTTAATGGCCATTATAATTTTGTTTGATTTACAAATATAGTTGAAATTCAAATCATTAAATTTTTAGTATTAAATTATTGCATACATTATGTATATAAAAATATATCTTGTGTAACACTTATGCGGACGAAAAAATAAAAGGAAGATTTTTATTGCTCGTATGTCATAAATTGGAATTTTTAGCAGAAATAAATTTGTGTATCTGTAACATATGTAACTCCAGTTCAATTCCCTTTCGGATAACTGAATATGTTATATGTTAACTCATTAGACTTTCAACATATTACAATAACCATGGTCATAATCGGTCATTTGTTTAAATTATTTTAGCATAAATTCATGACCATAAAAGCCAATTAACTTGTTAAACTCTATCCACAAGAAAGCCAGCTAATTAAACTAATGGTTATATCGGTAATAACTTGCACAACCATGTTTATTTTAACTCCACTTGTGTATTTTATCTGGTTACGTAACATTACTTTCACAATATCATTTATTGCCTGTACTATGATTCTATCACTTGGTAAAGGAACTCAATATGTCGTGATATTTAAAATTTTGTAATGACCAATAAAGGGTTTTTTTATGCAAAAACCTTTAATTATTCAAACTATTAGCCACAATTCCCGCCAATAAGATTTCCCTGATGTGTGAAAATAATACGAGTCGTCAAGGAAAAAGACGATAATTTGGCGCAAAAACAAAAAATAAATTTCGAAACGAGCTATGTGAAGATTCCTGATTGACTATAATGGTGCAAGCGCGTTTCAGAAAACATTTAGAGCGAAATAATTGCGCAGTATACGAGTATATATAGATAGGTACACTCGAAAATAAAGTAAATTCCAATCGTAATTTCCCCAATAGCATATAAAATAGCGGAAGTTTGTACAGCTATTTTGCTTTTAATAAGGATCACCAGTAGATCATAAAAGCAATTATGGCAAAATAATTAATTCCTTTAATGTGCATAAATATTATATACAAAAGAAAGGACAAACAATTTGTAATTCTGCTTGTACTATGTCAAATATCATTAAACTTTGATTCTAAAATGTTTGGTTAAATTTGGAACTATTGAACTATCTAATCATATATTACATAACGCCGTAGTTAGTGAGTTTTAATGCGACAAAGACTCTCGCTGACCTTAGAAAACGTTAAATGGTTTTCATTAACAGAAAAAAATTATTATTTATAGTAACATATATTGAAAAGAACAAGCTTGACGACGAAATTAAAATAAATTTGTGTCTATTAAACACACGCATAATTTAATAATCTGTCAAACTAGTTATGTCTACCTACAATAATGTATAAATCTAGGGTTAGTAGACAACAGCTAATGCAGACGACATACTGCAGAGGTCTGTGTTACCTCTTAAAAACCATATAATATACTTTCAGTACCATAGCTTGACTGGTAGGTGTGGAGAACTGTTTGGTAGTTGTAAATGAAATTTTGCATTTTGGACCCGACCCTCTTCAGCTTCATAATCTATGTAAATCTCGGTCTATGAATATTACTTCCGCCTCTGTCTGTCATTTTATTATTTTGAAATATTTTATAACGTACACGTAAGAAGTGCACGTGTTAACTTTACATGAATTTAAAATAAAATGTAAATTGACATTAACTATGAAGCCTTAAATTACCAAACACAAAAGTATAATTAATTAAATATAGAGAAAACTCAGCAGATTAAAAAATGCGCACTTTTCTCATAAAACGTAATAAGACCAGTCGATAGACGTGAGCATTCGAAAAATCAAGTGACTCCATAAGAAAACATCTGTAAATGAACTATGCAGTTTAAACTTGATACTATAGTTATACCTTTCCTGTTTCAATAGTTGAAAAATGATAGAAAAATATGCGAATGTATATTAGAATCTACTTCTATATTATGCTACCAATATTTTTGTAATAAATTAAATCCTGTAAGTTAATTTCAGATATATCCATTGATGCATAATTAAATAAATTACAATTTGGTTTAATAATTATACAATTTTACACATTAATTCTTTAAAAATGTTGATTAAAATGAAAATGTATGCATTATTTATAAATTAACTTTCATAAATTAATAACACATAGGAAACCTGTACGATAGACAGAGTTATCTCAAGTTACCCAAACCATAAATAGCGAACTTATAAGAGTAAACATGAAACGATGTTTGTACATATAAAGTACGTAGACTGTAAAAGTAAAATGTACAGATTTTATAAATATAGATAGATTGCTGTCTATAGCGCATAGGTCTTATTGAATAGGTATATGAACATACAGACAGAATATAATAATAACCATATCATATAATGTGTATACAACCGAAACAACGACCATATTATTACGTACACGTAATTCATCGTCTAAAATTATTTGCAACTGTGGTGTTACAATGTATTATATTTTCCTCTCACTACCGTAGACTATGTCTGATGTTCGCTATCTCATCAATATCTCCGTATAATGCTACATTTTCTGATAAGACACTTAAAGTACATGAATATATTTACTGCTATATTTCACAGGATATCAGATACAACATCAAGCATGATATTGTCTTCATCGCAATGTAGATGAAATTGAAAAAAGAATACTCCCAAATTACACGTATTGTAATCACGAATGACACAATTATTCCCTCCCCCCAGTATCCTATATTACAAACGTACCTATACATGATATAGGCAAAAGAAAACATTCCCGATTAAAAACTTATCTTCTCTACTATAAACTGTACAATACATATGTTCCGAACTTATTAAAAATAGAGATTTCTTAAACAATGTATAATCGCCAATTTTAAATAAAACTTTGCAACTAAATTATTTAGTAAAAACAAAAATGCCACACTCGTATTGTTCTGAATATTATTATATTATGCTAACAATTAACATTATATTTAAAATAAAAGCAGCAAATCCTATGAATGAAAAATACCCACTAAATCGCAATAATAATGACCAAACCATAGATATTTGTTTTATCTTAAATATACATATGTAGAATAACTATCTAAAAATTGGCGTATCAATTTGAAGAAGATTATGTTCATTGACAAAGATAATTTCTAGATACTTTACTACCACGATAAAAAAGACTAGTAAAATACTATATCGATACATTTCAAATTATCATTTTTTTAATAATCGTAAATAAATAGAAGTGAGTTAGCATAATGCAAAAGGCACAATATTTTCAATGGAAATATTTTAAATTGCTATTCGATGTATATATTGATTAATTTCTATGAATAAAACTTGACAAATTCACTGTAATCAATAATTTCAAATTTTAAACATCGAAATATAAACCTATTAATGGAATTAGAATTTCTTTATGGCCCCTTTCTTTAAATAATTTTACATGATAAGAAAGACGATATTTTTTGTCTCTCAATAATCCTTTATGCTAAATTAAAATAATTATTATTTTATTATTACAATAAATATGGTATAAATATGTATATACGATATATTGTATTGTACATACCTTTAAAAAGAACTCATTAAAATATATACATTTGAAAGGAAACTATTACGTTGCACACATTTCAATTCCAACAAATAAAATGAACTTTAACTCAATCACATGAATCACAGCGTGCGGTAAATTTCAAGTGGCATTATTGATTTAAGAAAATAATTGAAACAAATTTCGTTATAACATATTCCCTTATTGAAATCGGAAAGGTAAGGAAAAGCTGATATAAAAGCATGCTACAAATATAGGCAACTCTTTATATCTATAAGGGAAGGCTTCGAAGGAGGGAGTTTTATTACTACCGATGCCTGCACTTTCATTCCCACTTGGAAGCTTTGATCAACGAAATTGGTCATTATTGATTTATTGGTTTATTCAACCAGACAAAACTGCTAGAGATATCTACAAAATGTTAATGGATTTCAGAAAAATATATAATTTGTTTTTACTACCGTTAGAGTAAGTGTATTTTACACTTAAATAAAAATGTATTCCATATGATTTATATAAGTGCCTTTCTAAAAAATAAAAAATATAATAATATCAAAAATATTGAAGTGGTCACCCATTAAAGCTCACAACAAACATTCAGTAAAGATAGAATATAAAAAACATGAACAAAAGAAGAGAAATAGATAAGTATTTCAAAACGAGATAAAATTGAAATAAATTAAGGCGGAAAGTTTGGCAGAAAAACTAAGAACTGATGTGGAAAGAAAAATGAATGTGAAAACGAGAAAATTGTTGAATGGAAAAAGAAGAGGAAAATGAAAAAGGATAAAAATGACTAGGCATTAGAAAGATACAACTAGAATTAAGAAAATAGGAAATAAGATAGACAAAAGAAACTAAAAAAAAGGAATAACAAGCAAGAGGATAAATAGAGACGATAGAAGAGAGGAAATTGACCAACCGTGTTGGTAATGTCTCGAATGAGAAGAACCACACAATTGCTTTCTTCTTTGAGCCTCCTGTAGATGGTGTTGAGATTGAAGCCGTCTCGAGAGGTCTGGAAGAGCAGAGTGAGGTTCGTTCCGGTCAGGTGGACTGGGAAACAGCTCGCCAACTGCAATAGTATCCAAGGTAATCGATAAAGGGAATTAGCCTGTGACCGAGTTGGTGACACTCAATATATGTTAACTATTCAAGTTTATGTACGACTGTTCATTAATATAAAAGTTCCTCAAGTAACCACGTGTATAAGATATTACTTGAATGAAATGAAGCATAAATCTGTCTGCTCAAGTCTACTTCAAGCCATCATCTAAAAAGGTCTGACTAAAAATCCCCCATTATTCTAATCCACTATACATATAAATAATAGGTCTTTAACAAAGAAATAGGTGCTAAGATGAAAAAATAGCCTGCAAACTATGATAATAATACTGAATGAATTTTAAGATTTGTAGAGTTAGTTAACATTTTATTTCCTAAGAATCAAAACTTTATACTCCTACTAAACAGATACAGGGAAACCTTTCAGAAACCTGCATGTCAACGTGCACAATCAGAAATAAAATTACTGTATTTTAAAACAAAAATGGCCAAAACAAAATATATATTTACAACGTGCTTGTTTTCTTATCTAATAAAAAAACAAAGCTATTAACATTGAAAACTGTCTAAATCTATTGCTTTGCCCTTTGCATGTCGAAGAATGTTTACAATATTCGAGCGTATTTTAGCCCGATTACACATAATTTACGACCGGCTAAAAATTTTTATTGAAACAATTAAGAGTGTATTGATTACCTTTTAGAACTGAAAGACTGGAATAATTAAGTTGACATTAACGACCGTAAAACTATACTACAGTGTTTACTGTTAGTACCATATACAGTACGGTATTATATTATTACTATGTAAAGTCATGCTAGAATTAGAATATTCTATGCTATAATAAAAAACGAGATATATACGTGTATATATAATATAATCTAAGAACTTTAAATAGAAGTAAGCCATATCAAATTTTAATCGTTATTCGCGTAAAAACATTTTCAGAAGATTATATAGCTTTAAAATGAATTTTGATAATTAAATTAAAGAAAAACAGCAGTGTTTTATTATAGAATAAGGACAGTAAAAAAAATCAATAACAAACATTTAAATTCTTTTCAAATTAGAAATAATGTTACCTACAAATTATTTTATTTCCGTATGTACATGCAAATGTAAAGTTAAAGATTACTATTAACGATACAACTATATAATAACTAAAATTATATAAAATGTTAGTGCCAATGTATTGTTTAGATGCAATAAATAAACTGTACTAATAATTAAGAATTCTATAATTTAAAACGTGAAGAAATTTTATTGGCTACAATTTTCCACGTAATAAATTTGCATTTTACTGAGCTAATAGATTTTATTCATCTAAAAAAAAATTTCTTTCTCAAATCAAATGAAAAAGAAATGCCCTATGTAGTTCAATAAAAAGCATCGATACTTTTTAAACTGCCTATTATACCAAAATCTTATTCACTTTCTTCTATTCTCAATTAGACAATTTTTGATATAGCAGAACTTGCATATTATATACACTTTGCCGGAATATATATATATATAAATCATAATTAATTAAGCTTAAAGGGCAAATCTGTTTGTAAAAACCAGGAATATGTACCGCAGTTCCAATTCGCTACCCTTTTCTTTGAAAGCAGAAATTCAACCTACTTGTCGACCACTCCCCCTATGCAAATTACTCTATATTATAATAATTATAATCTGGGTAAGCCGCTTATTAATATATGTATATATATAAATAATTTATAAAACTGCTAAGACAATTTATCATTAGTAATCAATGCATTATATTCAATCGAGTACAACGAATAGCCTTACAGATTATTACTTATTTGAAGAGTTAGGTATATATTCCAGGCTGAATGAAGAACAATCACGACCGATATATTAAAGATAGTTTGATGTTTTGTGTAAGTAAGCGTTTAATGAATCAATCTGTAGAATAAATTAATTTACACGTTAAATTGAGAAAAGGGTATATATTGAAATAAGGAATGTGAAAATCAACAGAAAGTAAATACAACGTGTTTTTATATTTTTATGGTAGCTTGATTTATTTGATCAAGTTACATAAAATTTAAACGTGACTAGAAGTATAAATATGTTAAAAAGTGAAAAAATCGATGAACTAATAAATTAATAAACATATTTCACTTTAACATAAACTTGCTAACTTAAGTAGTGGTAATAACCATTTATAATATGAAATATAGCAGATGCCAAAAAATATGTAATAAATAAAATAAATAAACATTATTAATTATTAACAATATTATAAATATTCTGGGTTTGAATGCACCGTTTGAAAATTGTAGAAGCAACCATGGTGTAGCAAAGAGAAGAAGAACAAAAAAAGTATACTTTGCAAGCAAGAAAAGAATCTATCCCGAACAATCTTCATACACACTTTTACAGGTGAGTAGGTAAGACTATAAACAGTACATTATAAACAGGAAAGATATTCGAGACCCAGACGGAATGGTATAGGTGACATACAGTAAGGGCAATATGAACATATTTCCTTCTTTCTAGTATATTCCTCTGAAGAATGGAGTGGCAGTCAGGCAAACGAAAAAACAGCATTCTTTCCGCAATCCCAATCTGCATAATCCCTGCACTTTTCCCCCTTGTTACTATGGCGACAACGAAAATAGTAGGAGTGTACACTGTATTGTTTGTACAGTATAATTATTTACAGTTTGACAGGTAGCTAGCCTAATGCCCATATTAATGTCAGTTTTAATAAAGTTATGTATAGTACCCCTGAATCGATTTTACCGTCGTAAATTGAAATAATAATAAGTTTAAATAATTTTTAAATTTGTCTCTAAACATTTATTGAAAAATATGTGACAAAATTCAGTTACATTTTAATAGAATCTACTTACCAGTGAAATTGTTGTTTAAAATAGAATATTAATTGATAAAGAAAAAAACACATTTTAGTTTGATTAATATCATAGCTATAGATTAACAATTCAACAAACTATCCCAATCAACTATATAAAATGAACGTTCTTTTTTGCAATAATTTAATCTCAACTAAATGGACATTTAGTAAATCAAGCTCTAATACAATAATACTATGTCCTAAGAATGCTTGTACTGTGATTTCCAAGTTCTTTGACACTGCTGTGTTGAGAAAAACTAACTAACAAAGAAGATAAAAGAAAGTTTTTCGATTAGAAACACGCTCTAAATATTCCACGCGGGCTCTGATTTATTGCGGTAGAATATTGATTTTCTCACTCTAAAATCTGTTTGATATTAACTGTTTTGTTTGTTTCATTTTTGCCTTCATGATTTTATACGTGAATATTAAATACTGTCGTATATAAATATTTCTTAAGATGTATTACTGATTGTAATACTGTTTACAATAATATTATTACTCAATGAGTGAAGTAAAATTATATTTTACAAATAAATCACGTAAAGGTAAATAACTATGTGAGTAAACGAGAAAAAGATAAATTTTTGTTGCTGAAATAAATCAATATAATATTAAAGATAATTAATAATATTTTATTAATTATTTTCATTCAATGCGGAGGGAAAGACAGAAGAGGACCAGTATAGCGGCTTCATACAATATGATTTTAGTACTCTGTAGTATTAACCTGGTCTAATTGTACTATTGTTGGGTTGTTAATACTACACCCTTGAATATTTTATAGCACAAATATGTAATATATAATTTTTTACTTAATTTTCGCATATTGGGTTTCTTTCCACCATCATTTTTACGATAGGTAATCAGGGTATTTGCTATTTAGGATAAAACATTCAACGTCTTCATTCATGATTACGTAACTCTATCGTTACCACCCATCCAAGAAGTAAACAACCAGCTCACTTCATCAATCATAACGTCTTCAGTGAGAATGTCTGAGGTCCCGCCCCTCAATTGCGGCAGAAAGTGCTCTTCTTCGAGTTCCTTGAGAGCGTCCGCTACCAGACTGTTGTCCTTGGGCGGTGAGGAGGCTGAGTTATTATCCTGAAGAGTGGGAAGGGGAGGTCATTTGAGGTCACAGACTACCAGACCAACCAAAACTAGGTGTCAAATAGAAAGTCAAAGAGCTAATTGCAACATACATCTTACAGCTGTTAGCAAACGATTTCCTTGAATATACAAGGATGTAGAATGTGTGCAGTGCTTAATATAGTAGCATCAGGAAAAATCAATATGTATTATATTGTTATATTACACAGACAAGTGGCCACTTTTTACAATGTCTGTAACTGAAAAGCATTTAAAAATTCACAAAAATGCCTACAGACGCCAAGTAAAAAGTTATCTTTTTGAAAATTCCTGATGTAAAAATTACGAAATGTATAAATGAATAAACAAATTATAAATTGATTATTCGAAACATACTTAATTATGTTCCCATAGTTACTTAATAATATATTCGTCAGCTCTGAACGAATGTGAAGTTATTTTTTTATTTAAGACGAAATAAGCATCTCTGTTCCATCAAATATTCCAGCATCTGATAAATTCCGTAGAATATTAGAAGCACAGTATCTATAAGGTATAGTATATTAGAAGTGAAGTGAAGAAATGCAGCAAATTTTTCACTAGAAACGTCATATTAGAAGAGAAAAAATGCCAAATTTCCTACAGCAACCTACCCACGATATATACGTGTATATATGTATACAAGTACTGTGTTGTATTGCACCAAAACAATTCTTTCCATATTGAAAGAAGTAAATGGAAGCGTAGATAGAGAAAAATTGGTACACATATAAAGTGTTTTTTACCTAAATAAATAATAATTATGTACACGGAGTAGCCGAGAAGTTGTCAAGGTAATCTCAAGACTATATATACATATTATAAATCATTTGAGTAGAGGAGAGGCGAGGCGAGTCGCAGAGTACTTAAAGCTGGTAACATTTTACGTCACATTGTTGAGATATCGATTTCCTTTAGAGCTCAGACAATAAAATCGGTAATACATATATACGCCTAATCGACAAAATGAGTTTTATACTTTTAAAAATAAATAAAATCGTAATTAGGAATCATTTTTATAAAAATCAATTGAAATCTTTTTGCATACTTACAGTTCAAAGTATCAAATCACATTGCACTTGGACGGGATATTTAAAAAATATAATTATGCTACTACCCAGGTAAAAATAACAGTGAATCTAGACTTTAATTATTGAAAACATTATTTATTTGTACAAATAAAAATCACAAAAACTCGCAACATTCTATAATACATAGGTAATCTTAATTAGACTGCAGCATAATAATAGTTTATTTATATTAAAATGTTTTATAAAAACAATTATCATAGCTTCTGATAGAAAATTTAGTAAAAATATCTAATAACAAATTATTTTAATTCGATCTAGAATTGAGCTTTAGCTTGTAATAGGCATTATTTAAAGTTAATTGCCTGGAACAAATTATTATCAACACATTTTGGGAATTATTTTTCTACTTTTCTTAGAAAAAGTGAATAAAATCAATAAACTAGTTTTAGCATAAACCTTGTTCAATCAATCGATGAATAAAAATTTTGAATTGTATTTTGAAATAATTACACTAAAATAAAGACACATTCCGCAGCGTGTTGAATATTAACTTATTGAACTCATTAATATGAAAACAAATTATAGTAGATATAAAGGAAAGCATATCTCATTAATTTCTTTAAACTAGTCTAACTATAAAAGACAAATATGAACAATTTTGTAAAATGGTTGGTTATCTAATTGAAGGAACGTGTTTATCATAGACAAAGAATACCTACATAGAAATTCATATATTTTATCAATTTTACAGTAAGTTATTGACAATAGAAAATTATTGTATTTCAATAAATTCTGCATAATTGGTTTTAGCAACTAAGTAGTGCGTAATTGTTATATTTCTATAATTGTAAGATCAAAGATAGAAATTTAAGCAACATTAACAGAAGTATCCACAAAATATACTTAGTTACATTCACACATAAAATTGTTATAAAACATTATAGCAATTTCAGAGATATTATATTAAAGCATTATTTTTTAAAACTAAATTTATGGTAGAACATTTGTAGTATTAAACTGGATACAATAACTAAGTAAAGGGCATGGACTTCTGTTTTGTATATTAATAATCTGTGATGTATAAATATATTGTAACTATAGATGGGAATAGAAAATAAGTAATTTTCCGGAATATTTCCAAAGGGTGCAAATATATACTATAATTAAATATTTTATATTTACTCAAACTGTGAGACCATATAAATTTGACTCCAAATTTTCAGAACATTCCCATTTATTCAAAAGCATTTTACCGTAGAGAACATTTTTGATGTACTTTTCAGTTTTATGAAAAGCATTCAACGGAATATGATAAATTAGGCTCAGTCTATAGATCGGGTTAGTAATAACTAGGCCGCCGGACTCACAGTAAGATGACTATTGCCATGGTGATAATTGTCGGTGAAGCCGACAGCCCCGGCAACAGCGACGGTTGGAGAGTGAACGAGAGCGGCGGCCGTGGCGGTCTGCATGTCCATGGCGAACTCGGAGAGGAAGGCGTAGACGGCGTCGATACTTGATTGGAGAAGATGGAGAAGCGAGCGGGAGAAAACAAATGTCCTTATAGGTTGCCACAGTATCTTACGATGATGGTAGCGTACACAATTATTTTAATCGTTTACTAAATTTCACACGAAAAAAAGTTATGAAAGAGAATTCAGTAAATTTGCATAACAATCCATTGCCTAATCAAACTTGTAAGTGCTTTTATTAATTAACTGAAATTATTAATGCTTTAAACAAATAACAAAAACTGAAGGTATTTTAGTCGTTAAAAATAATCAAATATATTTTAAAACTAAAAAAGAAGGAGCCTTTAATATTTAATACGATTATATTTTTCTGCTAAATAAAGTAAAAGGGTAATTACATTTTTTTTAAATACACAGTTGCCCTCTAAGACACGATATATAAAAAGCCAGAACAAAACGCCCTAACAATATGATCCAACGAAGAAAGAAGAGTTTTAGATATAAATTACACACTAGAAAAACGAAATATATGTAGCTGAATTCTATACGAAAAAATCCAGATTGTTGTTCAAGCCTATAAGAAGGGTCAGCTGATCTACATGGATTATTTGAGTAATCACATATAAGCACAGTATAGGCAGAATATGTCATGCACGAAAATATTATTATTTAAAAGAAATGAGTGTTGCACAGTGAAGTGGTAGGGTTTTATTTTTAGTGTTGAACTCGAGCGGAAAGAACTAGCCTGCTGTGTTAAATGTGACACATGTCTATGAATCCAGGGACCAACAAGGCACTTCCTTCCGTAATTGAAGAAGATCCTTCACGAAAAATGGGATCCACAACGGTATTTGTACTCCACTTTAGTGTTAATGTACGTCTAGACAATATTCATTATTATTTATAGTGAAACAAAAACTTATCCTAGAAAGTTAATAAGTTTGTCTATTTGAGAGATTGAAAAATACACGTATATTTATTTTTTCCAACTACATACTAATAGTACAGCAATAGGAAAGACGAGTTATAAAAGCTTTCAAGTGGGTTTCACATACATGTGCACAAAATGCACCGAAATCGAGGCATTTGTATAGGATCATGTGCATAAACAGTAGATATTTGATCTTGTTTGTTTTACTCAGTTTATATATAATATGTCACGCGTGTGAAGGAATATACTGTTTGTATTTTCTGACGAAGTCAATTATTCTTTTATTAGTCCTTAAAATCAGAATATAGTTTTATGCGTGTAACTTATTAGTAGATTTATGAGTTTCTTTTGAGAAAACTCTTTTACGGTCGAAATAAACAAGGGCATTTTATAAAACAAACAAAAAATTATTGTCTATAATAAATATATATTAGACGACTTTGGTTATATATTCTTTAAATTGTGTACTATAAGCCATTTAAAGTTATACATTAATATGTATACATTTTTACTTAATGTGAGTTTAAAGAAAATCTTCAGTTTAAATAAGGAGTATAATTAACATAATAAAAATAAAAATAAAAGTAAACATTAAATTTAAATGTGGGTGAAAATATGACACAACAATACATTAATATAAAATAAAATTGAAAAAAAGCTTCAATAGCTAGTAAAAATATAAAATGTCGAAAAGTTGAATTAAAAAACAAACACTTCTATACGAATATGCTCAAAAGTAAAACATCATTTTAATAATTGCAATGTGTATTATTTATTCTATACCAATACATAAAATAAATTATAAAGTAATCAAAAATAAAATTATATCTCATTGAACTAAATGTATGCAATAAATTCCCTTTTAGTAATTATATAATATTATAAAAACTATGATCACCAATAACAACTTTAGAAAATTCGTTATAACATTAACCGTGCATTAAACAACACGCTATACACAGCCAATGTTATGGAAACTTAAATTATTATGCCAAGTTATGCAAATTCCCTTATTAAGTCAATATTGCAAGTAAGCAGTTTTTATGCATGACAATTTGTCTTTAACCCGATTCCCCACAAGTACGGTCCAGTCCAGGCCACGCCCCCCCCGTCTGAAACATGAACATTTCACCCCAGAGCTCTGGCCGTAACTCACCGATCCACTGGAATGAGGAAGACGAAGATCTCTGATGGATTGTAACTTGCAGTGGGAGTATTAGCGTCCGCAGGCACACCTCTCAGACACAGGTAGAGACTTAAGGGCTCCGGTTGATGGGCTTCGTCGCTAGGGAAGCTGGGCGTTACTAGAGAGTCTTCGTTCGCTGATAACTTCGATTCTGGAAAGCGTTAAAACATAATCTAAAGAGCGCGCTCTGTGTAAAGATTTTGTTCAAATATATTCATCATTAAAAAATGCACAAAAACTGTATCCTTTATTCATTTATAGTACAAAAACGATAAAAATGATATAATACTGTTGCCGAAGTGCTTATTAAAACTAACTATTCTTAATATAATCAATTTCAGAACGACTAAATATTTTAACCATAAAAAACCATTTCAATATTAACTTTTATAACTAATAAACAGATGAATAAAAGTGTATATTTTGCAATACAAGAAGGAATATAATCAGATATTAATACAAGAGATTTAGAAACTTTTCATTTTTCTAAATATTTCAGAGTAAATTATAACCGATTTTTTGCATGCGTGTACTTCAGCTTTAAGCAATACAGCATATATATTAGCATACAAAAGTTGAGTTTATATGAATAGTATTATGTATTATAAGTATAGCTGCAATGTATTGTATATATATACAGACAGCAATATTGGAATATTGATTATATAATAACTGCTTTTCGTATGAAAGATAACAATGAATGTCGCTTTGTAATATAAATTAAAAGTACTATTATTAAATATTAAACTTCAATAAATTTATGTACTAAATTGTATAATAAAAATGGAAATAATTTAATTCAATATCCTTCAGGAGGTTAGACAATATCTAGTTAAAAACTACGAGTTTATTTTTTGGAATATTGTTTTAAAAAGTTGAGGAATGTAAGTATTGTTATGCAATGTTAAAGTAAACGCATAAGAAATACCATTCTGGTGATTCACCAGTTTTTGATTGGAAATTTATATATATATATATTCACATTATCTATAAAACACACGTTTAGTAATGTTTTTCAGCACATAATGGCCCACATATTTACAGAAAATTCATTATATTGGGCAGCTTACGTCTAGATAATAGACTAAAGTCATATAAGAATGATAAAGATATCATTTTCTATAAGTGGAAATGGTAGAAATCCCAATATACAATCTCGTATAGTTTCTTAGTGATGTATAACACTATTGAAATGATTCAATCAAAAATGGCAACCATTATAGTCACCAACAGCTGAAGCAAACTCAAATGCAAGCTTCATATCAACCTCATTGCGGTATATGGTTATATATACTAAGAAGTTCAGATTTAACTAGAAGCTATGTGAAACGAAAGGTTACCCCATCTGCGAGACAAAGATTCAAAGAGGTTGAAGGAATTTAAGGATTTTGTAATAAAACCACTATAGAGTCAATATGAGAATAATATACACATGGTAATCAATAAGAAAACGTTTACATATAAATGAGTCAATCAGCAACAGCAGCCATATTTTCCTCTTTAACCTTGAGTTATTGATGGAAAAGTAATTCTTTAACATAAGAAAAAAATTTGGGTAATAAAATAAATACAATCATATTAAACATGATAAATTGCCTGTCAAACAATTTGCTTTCTACATCAATTTAAGGTATGAACAGTTATTTAGAATATCATTCAACATAAATAAATTAATAAATGTCACATAAAAGTAATTATCTTTCCCAGTTTTCAAGTGTACTTGCGAGTATCATATTAACATACACATTATAAATGTCAACTATAATAATATTCCCTTTTTTTCATTTAACGGATAATTTTTTATTTTTTATTCGGATTCATATATCAAAAGGGAAGAATAGAGTTACACAATATTATTATGAAGACAATATACACCTAAATATTTACATTTGTATATAAGGTAATAGATGAGAACAATAAAGAATGAAAACTGGAAGTGGCTATAATTAGAGATCATTATTAAGGTGCCATAATAAACTTGGAATGAACTGTACATATACTAAATGGTGTGAACTCAATATAGTTTGCAAATAATGCAAAAATAAATAGAAGAATACGATATTTCAAAATATACTCAAAGTATTCATTTTGAGTATTACAGAATAAATGTATATACATAGTTAATGTTGTTATAATGATGTCGATAGTGTATACCAACAATGCAGTTGAATAATGGAGTTTAAATATTAATCCACTTAAATGTAAACGATTTTTGTTAGAATATAATACATAGTTGTGTATATTTGTTATTACACACCTTCAATTTCATATACAACACTATAGTTTTGTTTAACAAATTGATGTAAACAGTCGAATTTGATAGCCTTATATCAAAGTAGAATAAAATATATAATGTTGAATCTGATTGTATTTCTACGTTTGCTACCCACTAATATTATGAATTCATATATGATATGTGTACATGAAACTTGGATTTGGTATAATATTCTCCAACATAACGCCCAAGAAACCTATATAAGCTGGTTAAATATTAAATTAAATACCCTGTATTACGACAGCAAATGGTTTGAAATTAATGAGAACAAATTTTAACATTATAGCTATATAATATGTCTCATCATTTTATAAGTTCCTTTAAAAATTCACCCATATAAATACATCATATCGTTAGATAAATAAATCGTTTAGATAAAATGTTTACAACCTATTATTTTAAACTATAAAATAAATTTGGTAAACAAAAGAGACGTTCATATTTTAGAAGAGTTAAGAGAAACAGGTAGTTTACATTACAACCAATTGAATCACATTGAGAAAACTAATTTAAACGAAGCTTAAATTTTTTAAATGACGATTAGAAAATGTAAAACTTACATAATATAAAACGAAGTAATGATACGTTGATGGCAAGAGGTCTTCTACTATGAGAAGAATCGTTTAGCACAAAGATAACACTTCCACAGAATTTCCAGTTCAAAATTTGAGAGTCGGGTTGATAGAATAGAGATCACAGATTAAAATCCAGAAAATAAAAGTGATTTCAGTCCCCGAGTATAAATAAGTATGATTATAATAATATTCAAAAGTCTAAACCAGAGAAGTTCTCAATAAAGTCTTCAGTCCAGGCAAGCTTGTGTTGACAAAATCAAACAACGAGGACTTTCGTAAATAATGAAGACAACAAGCCGTTTGCCTTTCCCTTTTAGCGGCACGCAGTACGAGTGATCAAAATATATTCTGTGTATTGTGAAGGAAGAATACGAATGCAAACATTCCATACAAGTGCTCTTGATTGTGCTCTGTATGGTGTATATGCAAGAATGCTTCTCATTTCTCAAAGCTCTGCCTTATATAGGGTAGTATATCCGACAACGAGCACTACACATGCCAATAAACTAGAAATACAGACAAGTACGCAATAAGACTTTATGCTACATATATATAATACCATCAATATGTCATAATATGCTATTCCTAAACCACGAAAAATAATATATCTTTGTCAAACCACCATAATATTATTGCATACTATTAGCGCATAACCAGTAAAACACCAATAACTATAAATAGTACAGTTACCCCTATCGTTAAAAAGGTCGTCCCTCGTAACACATGTTTTATTTAATATTAATACCCACAAACTTACACAGATAGCTAGTTAATACACTCGACGAAACTTATTCAAATGACACTCTCTGATTGGTTGGTTTGCATCTTGAACTGCACATATCAGAGAACAAAGAATATAATTTCTTTAATAACACTTTAAATAGCAAAATGACGGAATAAAAATTGGAACTAGAAATTGTCTTCTGTTAAAAAAAACACTAAATATATGTACATTACTCTCAAAAAGAATCGCGTAGATTAAAATAAATATAGAAATCTGATTTCGATATTCTTTTTGGTAAGTCATGTGTATATATTATTATATATATACTATTATCACGATATTCAACCTAGATAATTAATGATATTACATATAATCAAAAAATAAATTATAATTATATATTAACAAATGGCATTTTATAGTGGTGTATACGTATAATACTAAATACATTTTTTTAAATCTAAAGAGAATAAATAACTAAACTCATTTTTTATAGATAATATTTTTAAGTTCTTCTCGAGTAATTAGACAAAGCAATGCCACATTATCAAGACAATATTCGAAAACAAATAATCACAAAGAATCAAAAGTCACCTTCAGCAGGTGCAGCGGAGGAATTTTCAGTACCGCCCACGACATTATCTACAGAGGCGGTGACAGCTGTTTCCTTGGCAACAGAAGTAGAAGTAGGAGGAGAGGAGGGGATGTCACTAGATGACGGAGATGGTGTACCGGCTGCTGAGGGCTTGGGTTTGGAGAAGGCCGCAGGGAGACGACTCGTGTCTCCAAGTTGACCGAATACATGGTCCGCTTTCCGGGAGAGCGGGGATCTGGATCGATAATTAATCAGTCAATGGCGGTCGGTATATTTCTAATAAAAAATTATTAAATAATAATGCTATGTTATATATGACTATAGAGAAGGCCCAGAAAATCTGGTTCGAAGATGGTCTAATTTTTTCGATACGAGAATAAATATTTCCGACTTTTTGTGTTGCCGTCATTTATACTCACATTTCTAGGCTGTTCAATGCGAATAAAGGTATATTGAGAACAGTAATCATTGTATATGAAAGAGAAGAGGACACTGATTCTGTGTCTATCTTTTCAGGAGGGTTACAACAAAATAAAGTATTCCAATGATGCCTTTCAAGTGGATCAGTTTCGACTTGAGCATTTCTCATTTAAAACTGTTGTGATCTATTTAAAAAATAGCAAACACTTTTAGTTTCAGGAAAATAAATATTTCTAAAAATAGTAAATTTGTGCTTAAGCTAAAACAACAGTTTCATATACAAGAGTTTACTTTTCTTAAAGAAGATTTCTAAAAAAGCGCTGCTTAAAAAACCAAAACATTAACTGCAATTACAAAAATAAAATGTTTTTGTCAGCAACAGAAAATTAAAAGCTTATCTAAAAAATGTTGACCTAAAAAATACATAAAACACTACCTTTATAGAATATGTTATAAATCAGTATAATGTAATATGCTTAAAGTCGGGCTTTTAGAAACCACTATTGTTTTAAAAAGACAAACAATGCATCCCTTACTTATCCTCAAGAAGTTTGTCCAAGGAGGCGTGCGTGTTCATAGCAATGATGTTAATTAGTGGAAGGGCGACCGTTTGTTCTAGGTCCATGTGGTGTTGATTCCCCTCCCCTTCTATATCAGCGACCGACATCTCAGCTGGGTCAAACATAAGCATCTTGGGTGTGATAAGCAGAGTACCTGGCACTTCGCGCTGTACAGCGACATAAGAGGAAAAAAAGAGGTCTAACTCAGAGGCTACGCAAATACAGACACAAAAAAGATGTGGTAGGATTTTAAGAGAAAAAACACACACAAAAACAGTTGTAGGATCATTTATTATAAAAGTTCAAACTTTTTCGAATATACAATATTCTTCATCATGAAATTCAAAGATGCGTACAAAATGTAAATATTACAGAAAATTATTAGAACGAGAGAGAGAGTACATCAAGAAAAGAAGGAAACTATAGGTTAGAAATATTTAAGAAAAAGGAGGAATCTTGGTTGGCAAGTTGACTATTTAAAGAAGGGGAAAACAATTTAATATGGAGAGCTTCTAAAACACGAAGATTGAGATCAGAAGAATTGCTAGCAAAACTTTGCCAACTTTCTAACCAAGGTTCTTTTTTCTTATAAATATTTCTAACCTATAGTTTCCTTCTTTTCTTGATGAACTCTCCCCCTCGTTCTAATAATTATATCCTGAAATTCTCAATTCTTGTTTAAATGTGTAATATTTAGATTTTGTACGCACTTTTAAATTTCCTGATGAAGAATATTGTATGTTGGAAAACGTTTGAACTTTTATAATAAATGATCCTACAACTGTTCGTTTTTCATTTTTTATTAAAATCTTTTTCTCTACCACAACTATATTTATACAAATGAATTAGAAAAAAATTAGAAACAAGCTATTTAAGTATATTAAAAATCGACAAAATAATATTTTCTCCTAGTCTTGAAAATTTTTCGACATCCATGACCATTATTATGATCTATGCTTAGGTATGCATAGTGAAATGATAAATTGAGCCTACATTAGCATCAGTGGTGATAACACGAGTGACTTCCATCTTGACGAACTGTCGTTCGGCCATTTCCTCGACAAAGTCCTCCTCCTCTTCAGTAGTGGTATCGAAGGAGGACTCACGTCGGCGGCTGGGAAGAATCATCGATATAGGTCGCTTCTGATTGGACGACGAGGCTGTGGAGGGAGGCACGCGTGAGGCGAGGCCAGGAGCACGACGATTGGTTGGTGAAAGGCTCAGGATCTGAAACGTTAAAATGGAGAGTGCAAACGATGAATCTATTAGTGAAGTAATGGACTGTAGAAGTAGTGGTGTGTGTCTGACTTCAAAACCAGAGACTTGGAATCAAATTGAAACCATTAAAATAGTGGTCTCTCGGAATGCGGTTAACGTATACTATGCACAGTGTATATGCATGGTTATACATATATATCTGACTAGATTATTTGAGCTTACTATTTCACCCAATACAGAACATTTCATTTTATTCTATTCAGGGCGTAGCTTATAGCGGGGAAGGGGGACAGTTTTCGCTCTGGAATAAAATCAAAGTGCCCTTTTCCGTAAAGATTATGCCCTTTTTAGGAAAAAAAGAATTATACGCTATATTATATATCTATATACTATATTGAGTGATGAAACTTTCATAATAAAACAAATAATTATACAATCCATATTTCAATCTACAGGGCGGTCTAAATTATATTCGTTGGTCTGCAAGACTCGAAACTGTATCTACACTTTTGCCAAGTATGCTACAGTTTTGGATGAAATGGATAACATTGTCAAGGAGAGTACAGGAGACTCAAAAACAGAGGCCTCTCTTTCATTAGACTACAGTACTGGAAGACCCTCAGTTTATTGTGGCACTGGTAATTAGTCAGGAAGTATTGAGCCACCTCGAATAAATTGTTACAAGAGAAGGAATGTGTTTTGGGAGAGGCGTATGAAAATGTCAAGTTTGCGAAATCTTACATTGAGAATAGCAGAAACAATGAGAAGTATTGGAACAAGCTATGGTCCACCATTGAAGCCATCGGAAAGACAATTGACGCTGAAATAAAATCGCACCGAACTAATGCTACACTTGGGAGACAATCAGTCAGCTTCTGACTATTACAAATTGAACGTATTTTATCCTTTTACTGATAATGCTGTCAGTTAACTGAATCACAAATTCGTAGATCGCCACGAGCAATTGATCGCTGCTGAATTCCTCATCCCCTCAAAACTTTCTCAACTCACTGAGAAGAAGATCGAAAATATGCTTTAGTGTTATGCAACATTTCTCAACCAAATTAATTGAATTACAGGACATACACTTGGAGATATAAAAGTGAAAAAAAGACGCAAAAGTATTTGAAGCTCGTCTTAGCAATGGAGTGATGCGATATTACAATGTGGTCAACACTTCCCCATTAAAAAAAAAAATTAACGATCTTTATGTCAACACCACCATGTGGGCACCTTTAGTTCTGAAAGGTCCTTCTCCGCTCTGCGGCGTTTGAAGTCATGGACATGATCAACAATAGCAGAGCGACGTTTAAATGGTCTTGCGTTATTATTTGTCCATCGACACTGTTTGAATCTCAACACCTCAACAAGTACTCTCATGTAAATCAAACTGAAGAGTTAATAATAAGAATGTGTCTCTGTTTTGATACTAACTGATCTATTAATGTATATATGTGTCTATTTTTTATCAACATGATCAATAGTTTTTCCTTGGCATTTATTGACACTGATCATACAAGAACATGCTGATTTATAAAGTATATTTGCATATCTCTTTTACAGGAACATTGATAGACACTGATCTATCCTATCTCTTTTGTATTAACTTACAATCGTGTCCTTTTTATAAGACTGCCACCCCCCCCCCTCCATTTTTTGAAGCTAGCTACGGCCCTTCGAATGGTCTCATATTGATATCAGATTATATGTGAAATTATAATACATACGATTATAAACGGTTACATAGGTAACAACTGTAACATACTATTCCTAACATATGGTAAATAGTTTATAAATAGTAATGTTGGATTAACTAATTTAGAAAGTGAGCATTAGAAAATATAATCTGACTTACAAGTTTATTGCCTGGCGATGAAGAATCGGGAGTGATTTCCATTTCTATAAAACATAAAATTAACAAACTTAAATGACTTCAATTTGGCAGCAGAGTCAAAAAATATGCAAACATTATTCATGTAAATATATTTTGAAAGAGAAGGATTCTAAATTATAATTTTATTGAATTTTAAGAATAATTGTCTATCCATTTCATCTAACAATAGGTATATATCAAAAATGAGCATTTCATGCCTGACTGTCAACAAATTCCAGATTAATTTCTACGAAATAAAAACATCAAGTGGATAATTTATTTCACGAACTATGATGCTGTATAGAAATTTAAAAGGAAGTAATTAAATCAACTTCAGCGGTTTTAATCAAACAAAGGGTGCATATTTTTATTAATATTTTCATAAAAATTTGCATCAGAAATTGAATTGAAATTATGCAATGCATTATTAAAATGCAAACATTTAAATTTAGAATGAAATAAAATGCAATATATTCATTGCACATAATAAATGGGTAATCAAATTTAAAAAATCAAAACAGACATGCAAAAAAATATATACACTTATTCATTTATAAAATGGAAATACTTTAATACTGTTGAAATTTACAAATATATAAGTAATATATAATAAAATTATTATTTTTACGAATAGCCTCTTCTGACATAGATTCACTTTTTTTATATTTAAGATATCCTTGCATTTATGAACACCTAAATATGTGCTCTGAAATTAACAGTTTAAGAATAACAATATTATGTCAATTTACACATAAGCAATGGCATATAACAACACTTAGCAAGTAAGAATATCGAGTGGTACAGCAACACTATCAATAATAATTATAAAAAAATACCTGCTGTTTTCTCCATTTTATCATTATTTTTTGCATTTAATTTTGGATGTGCTTTTTCCAGTGAGTTGTTGAAATCAAAAGACTTTGATTTTTGCAGACCAGATGATCTGAAACAAGAATTTATAAAAATGGAATAAAGCATTGTATATGGAAGGTTGAATAAATTAAGAATATTTTCAATTATTAAAAATTAACATTCATGTAAAGAATTTCAAATTATGCATGATACTTTGGTCTATAAATGAATGAAGTGCTACAAAAACCAGAGAAATAATATTGACAAGAAGTCAGTTTGTAAATTTTTAAAACATAAATATCTTTAAAATGAAGTATATTAAGTATACTAAGTACTTTAAAACTAAACATTTTTTATCAAGTAAATTTTTTTGTTATTTCTGGAATTTAATAATATTCAATAAAAAATATGGTAAATCATTTCAAATTACAAAAATAATATAAGCTATGAGAAAGTCGAGTATATAATTATTCAATAATACACTTTATATGATATATTACTTAAATTTTTTTTCTTCTGAAAATGTATCCATGTTAATATCTATTTAAATAATTTATAAAACAATATGATGTAAAAGTATATACTATATTTTGTCACTAGTATACATACTATTTCAGATAATTTTCTAACCATTATGAAAATTGTAAAAAAAAAGGTTGTGTAAAAACACTAGTGGGTATAAATGTTATTTTAATTTAAAAAAACACGACAGCTGTTTCAACCAAAGACTTCCTTCCTCAGGTGATTAAAATACTAACATTTAGACTAACAACCTTTTAGGCAAATTATGTTAGTATTTTTATCACCTGATGGAGACTTTAGTCAAAATAACTGCAGTCCTCGAAATAAGGGCTGTCCAATTGTCTGTTGACAGGTAAATTTTCCAATGGACAAGTAAAAATGTTGATTGCTTGTATATTGCTTTATAGATTTTTTTACTACATGTACCTATATGTTTAGGCATATATATATTTTAATATAAATAATAGACAAATAACCTAGAATAATATAGATATTTTATAATGAATAGTGAATCAATGACACTGTTAATAATCATAAAGAATTCTAAAAATTCATCAAATTCTAAAAACAGACAAACCACCTAAGTAAATAGGTATAATTGTAAAATAAACTTACCAGTACAAATAATGACAATTTTGAAGTTATAATTATATTGTATATATTATATTATATGCAGCTATGTAAATAATTTGGTGCTAAATAAAAATGTGTATAACAATTTGTTTCTCTTTTGTATAAAATTTGATCTCTTGGACAGGTAGAAAACAATAAACAGATGAGTGATGGCAAAATCCTTATTTTGAGCACTGAACTGATGTATTGTTTTAATTAAAATAACATTTATACCCAATAAAGGGATTTTACTCAACAACCTTTCTTTTTTTATTAATATACTAAATTATATATCATTTATAAAAATATCCTATTATATATTAATGTACTAGTTCAAAATGATAATAGTAAGTAGTAGAATAGGAATAGTTTTGCAATAGCAAGTAGTAAGTGAGCTAATCAACAAAGACAATAATCAAGCAAAACTTTTATTCAATAAAAAGCAAAGAAATATGTAGTATTAATATACATATTACCTAGATATACATATATTGTACTAAGTAGTAACAGATACTATAAAAATGCAATTAACTTGTCCTTTATTGCTATAGTTTGAACACCTGGCTCTATCTAGTTTTATATAAATCCCATTATTTTAGCTTCTTAAACTTTACTTACATTTTATTGGTCAACAAAATGTATTCGGATATGATGCTACTGAGTTGGGAAACCCTGCCCAACTACTACACTATTACTCAATATTACTAAATCAAATATATACATTTTCATTCATCTTATTCTACTGTTCATATCAGCAAAGTATGGATTACCAATTTGTTTTATAAATATAACCTTGTGTAATTTTATTTAAAAAATATATTACTCTCTAAAATAAACTTCTCAAATTTAAGATTCATGCATTATAAAAATGTCAATATCCACTTTGCCTAATCACAAAGTAATCTTAATCTTAATTTTAACTCTCCCAAATTCAATAACTATAAGTTCTATTTAAATGCTCTATAACAATTTATTGTATTATATCATTTAATAAATCTAGTGAATCCCAATGGTCCCAACAATGGGTTCTGTGCCAGCTGTGGAGAACATGATGCCCCAAAAAATATTGCTGGAAAGAATGACCAATGGATACAGTGTGACATGTGTGATACATGGCTGCATGCAATATTATTGACACAGAGCATTTTATTTGTAGACCATGCTCTAAAATTTGTCAAAAGTAACACTCCAAATCTAACACTTAATAATTATCTGAAAATATTCACACTTATTTGAAAAGTACCTATCATTATTTTATCTTTTTATACTTGTTTAGAGAAATATTATTTTTGATTTCGAATGTAGTTAGTTACAAATATAGTTCAATAGAGTTCATTAAGAGTGTTTTTTGTACAATTATACTTAACATATTTCTGCTTTGTTACCTTACTTTTGTATATTTTTTCTCATTCTCATTTCTAGTAATAAATTATAAATAAGTTAATACTTAATACTCTTATAAAACAATAGACTGTACCATACCTAATTAATAAACATATTATAATCAATTTCCATCAATAACAGGGTGTCAACCACCTTATCATAATGGTTTTGCATGACTTTTGCAGGTTTCTGTAAAATTTTGCAGGTGTGATATA
>JAYRBW010069184.1:0-19068 GCA_036023295.1 Invenusta paracnida | reverse complement strand
TTTGTTTATTTTTTATTTGTTAATTACTTTGATATTATAAGTTAAAACGACTCACACAAAATATATATTTTTAATTAAAAGTGGAATAAAACTCCAAGTTAAAAATTAAAGCTGTCATGGGAAGCTTGCGTGTAAAAGCTTTGTATTAATGCTGAATTCACCTTAATTAGAAATTTAGCAAGTATACAACTATTCCAGATAAGGACAGGTCCAACACACACATACACACACACACACACACAGCGCTAATTAATGATTTGTTTATATTTTTCATTGAATTCCATTGTTAAATTCAAAACATCAGCATTTCAAATTATGAATATATGTATTCACTTAGTTTTGTAATATTTTTATGATTGTGTAGTAATTTCTGAGGTATAGAATAACCTATAATTTGTACTTTTACATTTGTCAAAAAGATTTTAGAATTGCTGCATTTGAAAAAATATTTTTAGCATTATTATAATTAATAGTTGGGAGAAAACACACCTTTGATTATACGCAACGAAAGGCGGAGTAATAAAATAAAATAAAATAAAACCAAATATATTTTATTTTATTACTCAGGTATAATCAAAAATATTCACCTTGTTATAATGATTCCAACGTACAATGCCGGTGTTTATTCTAACATATATATCTATCTATCTATATATACGTATATTCTAGAAATATGCTTATGAATTTCTTATAGCTTCGCATATCATTGTCATAAAAATATACTTTAAAAGCATAATTCATTATAACATTATTTACCTTTACAACTAACTTATATATCACCAAAAACTGTTATTTAAAATATTCTAGCAAGTATATAAACACAAATGAAAATGTCTTAAGAATGCGCACATGATTTAAAATTATTTAGCATGAAAAATTCAGAAAAGTAACATTTGAAAGGGGATATAAAATTTGTATTCATATATTCTAATCAATATCATCTTTATTACCTACTGTCGTGCAACAGGAACATTTCATAATTTCATTACAAAACTGCAATTGTTCTCTTTACATTATCTTTCAGAGTATGAACAAATATTGTGTGATAATAATATATATATAATAATAAGCAAGAATAATTATTCATACATGTGTCTAACTGTACGAAGTATTAAATTTGATTTATTGTCAATAAAAGGGGCAGAAGCTGCTGAGCTGCAGTATTAAAAGGTACAGTATCAATCCTACACAGTTGCTATTGTGTATCCATATGTGCTTCATCATGCCCAAATGTTTTATTGTAAAGCTTAAAGAAGGCATGTACAAATTGAAACTCGAACAGAATACATGCTTAAAATAGTTAAAAGAAACGTAAATATTAAAAAATAATTTCGTGTAATAATTTACTATGTGTTATAAATTGTATTTTATTTCATATCCACTCTATCATTTACATAAATTTACCTCAAAATGAATTGTTCAGTTACATTTAAATGTTAATGCATTAGATAACTCTACTCTAAAACCTGTATTCTTAATTACACAAAGTTAAATTTGACAATGAATATGCTCAAGTAAATATAGCTTAATAACATATTGAAAACATTTAATCAAACCTATTTATTTAATTTACAAATATATAGATTGTACTTTTGTCGCAAAATTATATATTTTTAAATAAATAAAAAATGTGAGTATTAATCTAGTATTGTATAATTTGCAAATAAATAAATGTTTTGTATACGCCATTATTCATTATTATGTAATACATTTGTCAAACACCCAGCCATGTGAAAAAAATTCAAAAATATTTCCATTTTCATTGTATAAACTGTTTGTTTTTCATTTGATATTTTATAAATTCAATTAATTTGTTTTCATTGTTTGTAATTAATTTAACCAGATAATACAAGTGTCATTGGAAACTGTGTATTACAAAGTTACATTTCTCGTAATTCTGACACTTAAGTGACGCCTAAATGGACCAAATTGAATACTTAATATATATAGACAATATTCCTTTTAATTTAAATCTGTAAATTAAATTTAAAGTTTGTAAATTGACTTGCTGTGGAATATTTCTAGAAAAATAATTAAGTAAGCTTTCATCAATCTTACATAATATATTCAACATATAAATAAGACTTTTTATCAAATATGAAATAAGTTTAATAATGTTTATTCCAGATAAAAATATAATGTAAAATCCATGTTTGTAGAATATTTCAATATTTTTTGTAAAAATAACTTATTGTTTTTGGATAATTTTAATGATTAAATAAAATAAAAAAATACATCTAAATATGCTGCACATTATGCAAATCTAAAAAATGGCTATGCACCTAATTAACACATATACAGAATGTTCACATTGCAGAAAAGTTGTACATTAGTTCCCTTTTTCATTTTAACAAAATAGTTTTATTTATTTATTTCTTAATCTTTATACTAATATTTGATTTTTGAAGGCATCACCTCATTTTTTCTCTAAACGCCCTTTTGATCGTTTATATATGATTATAGTCTCGCAATAGCCTCAGGCCAACGACAAATATCTATTTTGTCTAAAGCCAAAATCGATAAAATGTCGAAAGTGCAACCCACAATTACTATCAAATCAGAAATCAAACGATGATCTTTGGAGTCAGCCAACTCTACTTTCTCTATTACCGCAACTTTGATTATTTTAATTATCGACGACCTTAAACAATCTTGCAAATTTAAGTAATTTAGATCTTGTCGATTAACCATTAGGAGTCTGCAAAAGCCGTTGATGCTGTTCCATTCGATCTCGTCATTTACCATATCAGTGATACACAATCTTCACATGGGTTTTATAAATGGTTCAATAATTATCTCTCAAATCGCCAACAATATCTATACTACAAAAAACGACGTATCTTGTGAAACCCATTTCTTCCAAGAGTCATGATTTAAGGAGCTATCCTGTCTCTTTTACTGTGTTGCATTTATATGGCCAATCTGGCTTCCTTACATCAACTAAACGATCTGTACAAAAACGCAAAACACACAACCTTTACCTATATACCACTCGCTTAACACTATAGACACTTAGATTACTGAAACTGATATGTATAATATTAATTATTGAACTGTTACCAATAGTAAACATTGACGGGACTGATGCTTCTATAAATACTTATATATCTATAAAAGTAATTTCTATCCTCAACTACGACCTCATCATTTTATAATTTGTGACTCAGACTTCAATATCGGGATTGTCTCCAACAAACCAGTAACATGTAGAATTAATTAACGCTATTTTTTTCTCAAGATAAAAAAAATCAGCAGACCATTCAATCCATAACCATAACTTCCGTAGTAATCCATAATCTGTACCTAGTATTCTGCAAGGGATGCAGAACCATTCTTCTTCTAATTCGCTCCCAGAGAAGAGCTTTCTCTTGCATTCCTTTCATTTTCAATTAACATAGTCCCCGTTAATCTTCCCAATGTACATTCTTATTGTTTTGACACATACCTTGTTTTTTATATTGTTCATTTTACATTTCTAGTTCATTCCTCAATAATTCTTTATATGTATCCATTTATCCATTTTACCTCTATACCCGTTCCGCAGTTACATTTTTATACACCACGTTATAGTTTTCATTCTTACTTCATAAACGTATATATTATTATTTTAACGAATGTTATCATGAAACCTTAATATCTTTACCTGAAGCCAAATATAAAAAATGTAATAAGCATTGTTAACCGAGGTATATATATTCTTGATATTGAAATCGTTTTTTGCGGGATACACCGAGTATAAATTAAGTTTATTGAACTTAATATTGTTATTAAAACCAATAATTCCAAAAGTCTGTTAAATGCAGTAAAATTGCTAACGACAGTAGATTACATGTATGCTATATAATTATGTACATACATAACGAATATAGGCAAATACCTACATTTAGCAAAGATTCTATGCTATATATCTACACACCAAATGATTTTTTGCAAAAAATATCCTTTTCTCCAGAAAATATTTTGAATTTTAAAATACATACCATGTACACATTTTCGTGAAATATGTATTTATTGTATTTCATCACAAGTTTATAAATATTTCAACCATAGATAGTACAACAAAACCATCCATTTTTAATAGTATTTTGATACATTATTGTTGTGAGCGTATGTAACAAATTCGAGATACACGGCCGGGGGAGGCAACTTTCCAATACATGTGATGTAAATGATATTTCGAGAATAAAAATTGCTTTGTAACCGTTACAATATCAATGATTGATACAGAGGGAGTTATTGACTGACTGTTTTTGAAGATCAAAGAATAGAAGAATATTGTTACATTTTTATGTTTGATATTTTCCCTGTTTTATACTCACAAGAAGATGGCACTGCAACAAACCTTAATCATAAAAGAGACAGAATCTAATCTTTTTATAATAAAGCTAGTATTTTCTCCTGTTCTTAATATCAAATATATACTGTAAACACAGAAATAAATGTACATTTGTTTGATATAAAAGGTATTTGCGCTTTATTCATGCAGTTGTATTTGTTACGTTACTGTTTGTGTATGTAAATAAGATGAAAACCTTAACTTGGAAAATAGGAATTATTTCGTGTCATCTGATACCACATTATTGGTACATATCTATATTTACCTATGTACATACATAGTATTCATAACTTAAAACAGTAATTTGTTTACTTATGTAAACATTGTCTTACCGCATAAATTCCATGCAAAGTTATTTTTATCGCTTTATAATTTAATTATGTTATGCCATTAATCGAAAATTCGGTTATTTCGTATAATACATTGTATATATCGTACATGTATATGATTGATTCATATTAATTATACAACAAATTTTAAGATCTTTGTTGTATTTGTTTAATTTTTTAGTTGATACAGTTAGTTTTTTGCTAGTCTGTATTGTATATCTAACGGTAATAAACAGTTTCAATATTTTTACCAATGAAACATTGTGCAAAGTGTATTTCACCATTCTTTAAAAATTTGACAATTTATTATAATAACTACATTTTCATTTAGAAACACACTGTGTAATTTAAATAAATAATTAATGAATTATTGACATTACTCTCTCTGTTCCCTTTTTATTACATGGATATATTAATATTATTCCTGTCCTTATAGACAGTCCTCAATGTCTACCTCGACACAATGCATAACACTTATACTCAATAAATCATACGCCACAAAAACTTTAATTATATAAAATCAAATAAATACTTATGCGAAGCTTTACATAAAAATGAATGTTGATATTTTAAATTCTAACTAATTCTTACTTCAGATATGTATATAGCCAGGAAATGTTTAGCCAATTACTAAATATTCCAAGAAAATGTCAGGAGGTTACGTTTTTGCTAAAGAGAATTCATCATTTAAAATTATTTGTACCTAGATTTAAATATAAAGTTAATGTATACAGTAGAATTTATCTATATTGTATTTGCATATTATATCGTATATTCGTTTATATCTTATTTTTTAAAGCATCTATAAGGGCGAATTTAACTGTAAATAAATTTTGCTTAATACATCAACTGCAATTAATAAACTACAAAAATAATACTACCGAACTAAATTGTAAAAATAATTATTAAAAAATAAAGTCAGTAAAACTAACATATATTAAAACGCAACTTGCTTCGTTGCAACCATCAGCATCATCAGGTGAAATATTGTGAGACTATAATACATTAATGTATTTATACAAGGAAAGAAACTGAACAAATACTAGTCAATAACGAGTAACGAAAAAATCTTTTTTCACTTGTATTTGTTCAATTCCTTGCCTTGTATAAATACTTTAATGTATCATAGTCTCACAATTTTTTGACTGATGATGCTGATGGTTTTAGCAAAACATGTTGCGTTTTAAAAAATGTTATTTTTACTGACTCTATTTTTGTTTTGGAAATCAATTAAATCCACTACCCAGGTATTAAAAAATATTTTTAGAATTGAATTATTCAGAATATTTTTTTTTAGTAGAATTCGATCCTATTGAAACAATATGTACTTATTGATTAAAACACGGTATGTCAATAAAACTCGCCATGTTTCATTATCTTTGTTGGCAATCCTTAATCATGTATTACAACATTTGTAGGAATAATTTACGTGTATCAAATTTAAAAAAACATTATACAGGATTCCATAAAATTTCATGTCTACATATTAAAATAAATAAAACATTCAATTCAATTAAATAATTTTAAAATGTATATTTTGATGCCACACAAATGAAGTTTGGGTTGAAAACTAAATCAATATAATGTATATAATAATGTAAATATTCAAATTATTCTTAATTACGTCTTAAAGTTTCACCTGTATGCATGTGTCACACATATTTGAGTTTATAATACAATTCTTTAGTTTGTTTAAAAATTATTATTTATTACAAAATATACAGTAGAAGAATTCTGCAGTCTAAAATTGATAACTGAATAATATATAAAATATACTGCATATATTGACTCTTATGTAAAATCATTAATAAACAATTAAATATGTATATTATAATACAGTTTGTTTTAATTAGGCAATACATTTAGATTTTACATTACATTTTACACCAACATAATAACATATGCAATATCCTTTTTTAATATTTTAATTTTATTTATGTTTTCATAAATTTTCTTCTTTGTTTTTACGTTAAAATGTGTTTTATAAAATAATTTCATATAAATCACAGAAATAAGTATCTTAGTGCCTTTGCCTTACAATTTGTACACCTTGGGACTATCATTTGTAATAAAATAATAATCTAACATTATGTTTGATAAGTTTTGCATTATCGAAAGCTTGGTAAGATAATTATTTATCCTAAATAACACAGAAAAAATGCAAATTTGAAATAAAACATGGAAAACATCTTACAATATAAACGTATAGATATAGAATAACATATTTCTAGCATTTATAAAGACTATTCTGTAAAGATAAAACTTCCTAATTCGTCAGTAATTAATTACTACATATGTAGATAATTGCCTTTCTTCTATGAAAAATAATGCA
Source organism: Invenusta paracnida (assembly GCA_036023295.1). Classification (NCBI taxonomy): domain Eukaryota; kingdom Metazoa; phylum Platyhelminthes; order Proseriata; family Coelogynoporidae; genus Invenusta; species Invenusta paracnida. The sequence continues at coordinate 12,071 of JAYRBW010069184.1, read as the reverse complement.
TCAATATTGATGATATAATTGTCATTATATCATTGTTATAGTAAAATAAAATTATAACATTTACACATACACATAAAGAAACATATTATAACATAATAAGACATATTTCAAATTTTGCTGATCAGGGAAGTACATAATATAGTCACATGCATAATAGATGCATAATCTGACCAACAATTTTAGATATGATATTTTTGTTAGAAAATGGTAAAATATATGTTTATCACATATTTATTACTCAGCATAAATACATTGATTTTGTAATATAAACAACTATGAATTTTTACAATATGTAACAAATTACTACAAAGTGTGTTTACTTAGTGGGACTTGTAGCAAAAAATACAGCTCCAGAGTTTACTGTTTGAATTATTATATATACTGTGTTTAATATATATTAAATTTTGAAAAATATTGTTTTCGTCTATAATATATAAAATATTTAGATAACTGAAAGTTTAACCATTCAATTAGAAACTCGTTAACAAAATTCTACCTGGTTATATATTATAGTATATAATATTTTAATTCAATTGAAGACATAACAAATCAAGGTACTTTTTTTTATTTTACCTCAAAACTGATACATATGACTGACACGAGGATAATTTTAATATTTGTTTGCGACATCACTATATGACTTAAGCATGTTATTTAAAACAATATTGTTATTTCCTTTGCTGTATCGATTAATTTAATTATTTTTTTGTAAATAAAATAAACACATCTAGGACCTTCAAATGATTTCATTGCATTCGCCAAATTTTTAATTATTTCATTTATGTGTTCGTAATATAATTTAAAGTTAAAACAGTAAAGTAACCATATGTATAAACGAAAAATCAAGTTAATTTATACTTTTATAAATGTAGAGTATTTACAAAACATGTTATAATTAATTATAAGTAAATAATTAAAATCCCATAAATATTGAAATCTAAACTGCATATTATTACGCTGTATGAGTAATTTTATGCATACTAACTTATATTGATAAAAGAGTATAACAAAATAAAAACACAAATTAAAATGCGATATATCTGCTTTTTGCAATGTATTGCTATGTATATGCAATAAAATTAATTTATTAGTTTCAAAGATTTTATTACAAGAAAATCTTTTTAATGGTTACAATAGGACCTTTTTAGAATAATATATAACTAAAGAAATCGGTTTATTATCAAATGTATACTGTTCTATATGTATAAATAGAGTATATTATTATAATAATATATTTATTACATAGCGACCTATAGGTACTTTACATACAGCACATTACTGTATATAAATAATGGAAACGAATTATTCATTGGAAATATAACATATAAAGTATGTTTTGCAAAACTAATAATACCATTTATAGAATAATATTGAACACGTCTTTAATAAAACTAATACATTTTGAGAGTGAAATTTATCTTGAAAACAACAATACAGTAATACCATTAACAATACCATAACAACAATAATACCATTTGCAAAATAATATATTGAACAAAAACTTTAATGAAATTAATTAATTCTGAGAGTGGAACTTATCTTGATAACAACAATACCGCATCCGTCAGTGAACAATAGTCGTAAAACATATTTTGCTTTAAGGCTGAATTTATATTTTACATATTTATAGTTCAAACAATATAAATTGATAGCCCCAGAAAAGTAAAATAATTGTTATATTTAAAAAAATAATTTGCACACCAAATCAGTTGTGTTTAATTTTAAATGTATACATGCAAAAATTATTTCAAATAATACTAAGCTTTAGTATGCTAGTATTGTTTGATAGTACTTCTTTTTGTACCGCTAATTAAAAACGATATTATTTCTAACAAGACATATATTTTAAACTTAATTACTTGTACATGTTACTTGTATATTTAATTAAGTTTAAAGTATATTTTTCATATAATTCAATATTACAAGTTGAATTACTATATCATCTTATATATATTTAATATCACAGGTAAACGTAACATGACCTTAGAAGTATAACACACTTTATTTTGATTTTCTGATAATTTTAATTATTAAACGCGCGCACGGTTTTAGAAAATCAAGGCTATGGAACATCTCAAATATGAGCGTAGGATGAACATATATCATACAATTTCATAAGTCAACTCCATATTTCTTTGTAAGTCTTCTATTTACTAAATTACTCAGGAAATAAATATATATATATAGCTTCAGTTAATGAGATTTACAAATTTACATTACATTATTGTATACACATATGTATGTATGTATGTATGTATGCGTGTATATGTCATTTAATGAAACACATTAAATCAACCAAAATATTTAAAATACATAGAAACCGACCATTTTTTATAAATTTAGCATGCATTTTTAACAACAACAAAAATTCATACAAAGAGATAACATTTTTGTTTTTCGAACTAAACACTGGTAGAGAATATACTTCGCAAATCTTACATATGACTAGAACTCAATGGGATAACTATAATCAGCTGGCATATTCAACTGGCATTGTGACTTGTCACACTGCTTGATAAACAAAGGAATTCTCTTTAAGAAGCAATAGTCAATCGCACATATAGTTTGCTCAGTGTCAGATTTACTTCGATTGAGAATTCGAGGGTAATATACTTTTGCGAGAAGTGATGACATAAAAATTTGTTGTTTGATTGATTTACGGATTGGCTGCAAGTAAGGTCTAGACGCACTTCTAACTCACAGTTATTGACAATCTGACTTGGTGCTCAGGAGATACCTGCCTTGCGATACCACTTGATTGTGACTTCACACTGTATTCCACTGAGTTAATTATCAGACCTTTCAACCTCCTCCTTTAACACCCTTTGAAAGCGCAAATATTTTCTTTTCGGCTATATCCCATTCTTAGTTCATGATGCAGTATGTAATTTAAATTATCAGTAAACGTATAAATCTGTCAATGAAAATATTAATTATATTAAAAATGGCGTATTTAATAAAAAAATTATACAAATTAAATATATAATTATGTCAAAGGTATTTCATACTCTTATGGGTGGCAATTTTGAATAACGACTCAATGCACTATGAAATAAAAACATTTTCAATATTTTGGCTAAAGGTTAACAGGAAATTAATTCCTATGAAATATGTATCTATTCTTAGTTTGTATAGGAGTCTAATACAGTTAATGCAGTATTGTAATTAGTTAATTGAATAAGAATTTATAAAACTAATTATACTGACTCCTATATATCTTATAAATAACGCATTTTTAATGCATGCAGAATCCATACCCAAACAAACAATTATTCCATAGATAAAACTTTTATTAACAACCAGCACTTAACTTATCCAGCCGTTACCAATATAGTATAAACCCTAGCTTTAAATTCAACGCATTCTTTATTAAATCCGTAACCCTAACCTTATTTTACAAATTCGAATATTGAATATTTGATCAAACGAGTTTAAAGAAAAGACTATAATCTATACATTTTATATATTAATGCCTTTTTGCTATTACCTTCCATGAGCCCACGAAGTATTTATATCTTATCGGAAACTCTAAAACGAAACTTATCGTTCAAACTTTGAAGTATGTTTAGCGAGTATAGGTACTGATACCATCATTAACACCAACTCTCATTCTTATAACATATATAATATATTGTTAGAAGAGAAAGAAATCTCCATCTTTACGACAAACAGGCTATATAAGAACAAGTACCTACATGAATGAAGCATGTGGGATGCTTACATATTGTCTTTCGTAACAATGATTCTCATGTGGTTTCTATCCACTTGTCTCAATTTTTTTGTCTCCACTTAACTTTTCTTCTCTCATTACAATTCTCTTGTGGTTGAAGCAAACCGCTTCGGTTTATCTCAGAGCAACGTACTGCCCTCTATTGTCCCTACAAGCACGTTAACACTGGTAACACACTGACTTAGGAGCATAATAGGAAACGGAAGTCGATGAGCTTGTTTTCAATGATAATAATTTTTGTTTCCTATCAGAGAAGATGAGTACAACAATGCATGTGTTTCAGAAAATAGGTCACATTTATCGTATTTAAATAAAAGAGTAAAAGATTGGGTGGTTTCAAACATTTTTCCATGTCCATTTAATAAAAATGGATGATTTTTCTCGTTGGTTTATGGAAATATTTATTTAGTAAAAGTATATAAACTTTAAAATATAGGATATTTATGAATACATATTGTAAAATATATATATAATACGCATTACATATAACTTTAAATTGTTGTAAACATTAATATTTACGTACTAATTATTTAATAATACATATATTTAAATGTAAAAGTAGGCCTTCGATAATCAAATAGTTAATATATCAGCTTTTAACATGATATTGTATTATTATTATTAATATTTTATATTCATTTATGAATATTATTTCAAACAAATTGCATTTAGAGAGTATTCAAGACTAACTTTGTATCTATAAAACCAAAGTATATAATCTATATACGACTGTAACATATGGTATTATATACTTTTTAATTTACTACATCGTACAATAATTTTATTTGTTCAATTTAAATGTGCTAATTTTTTCAAGTAACTTGAAGAAAATAAACATATACATGTGTATTCTGTTTATAGGTATATATATATATATATATACTCGTCTCTTGTATATATATGTATATGAGTTAAATATAATGATCCAGAAATACAGAATTGGATATCATACCATACATTAATTTCCAACTACTTACATGCATGCACTTTTTTATGTTTCCTTCATAAATGTTTCATCTTAAATGTGCGTGTCTCAAAAAGGAAAAAAAGTAATCAAATATCAGTTGTTTCCTTTCATGTATAGTACTGGTGAATTTGACATTAATATATCGAGTTTACACTTATACTGTTATATACGTAGATAATATTCACAAAACACCGATGAACAAAACATGCATGCATCATAAAAGTAAATGCTAAGAAACAAGGAGATATTATACATATATATGTTTATGCCTACTTTTGCATTTTCGTGCAGCTACGAATATAATTTAATAATTTTGATAATAAAATGATTAACAGTTACTAAGTGTTATATATTTTATACGTGCATGTTACAAGTGTGTTATGTACTAAAAAAATATTCTGTATGTTATGCGAATTATATTTCACATTTAGATCGTACACATAAATCTAGGAATTAGTTTTACAGAAAATAACAAATGTACCTTTAACCAGTTGTATATTTGCATTTATTTCCCGAATGTAAATAACAACTGTGAAATCCAATATTACTTATTAAATATATTTATAAAACAGGAGTCTAAAAATTGATAATATTACATGTTTGTGGTAATTGTTACTAGAGTTACAGTAGTTCCTATTTTATAATACTACAGTGCTATAATATTAGCTATATTATTTAAGTTCGAGTCACTTTAAATATTAATATGCGTATCCAAAGTGCATTAATTTGATTTAATTTACTTTCCGATTACGTTCGCAAAAATGGAGAATTTAATTAGAAATTATGATTTTTTTATTCTGGATTTTCCGTGTGTTTTTAAAACTAACTAAATAAAAATACATATAAAACTCTTAAAACTTTTTAAGCAATGAGACTGATTAATTAATAAGCATATCAGTTAATATTTCTATAATCGAAACTTTAAAGAATAATTGAACAGATATTTAAACTTTATGAGCAACATACTAGATAATAAACGTATCAGTCTCTTATTATTATTTTAAGAAATATTAACATTAAAATATAGTAACGTTCTAAAAATAACTTATTAATCTTTGGAATTCACTGTGGAACTGATATCTGCTGAAAATTAAACAGAATTTTACAAATTAACCATTTTATTTTTCAACTATTTAAATTGCAAACAGTGGAACTATTATGAGCATCAAAAAGAAATAAGATGTGATAAATAGAATATGTAAGTGTACCTAGTAAATGTTTACAAATGATATATTCACCTGTATTTCAAATAGTAAATTTTAATTACGTGTTAATAATGAGTTAATAATTGTAACATGTGGAGGCAAAAAGAAGTGTGAAAAAGCAATGTATGTTCTTTTTGCATAGTTTTTCCACATAGTCTAAATGTCATATTGTGAAATAGACTATGACAGGATACTATCAAATGGGACAGTTTGAAATTAGCATACACAAAAAATAAGTTCAAACAAACTAGCAGGTATATTCAACGCGATTTAAGAAATATGTATATTCATCGATATTTTATTTCGTAGTAAAATTTTTGAAAAATTTAACATAAACTTTCAATAATATTTTTTTTTAAATTTGAAAATCTAGAATTTTAAAGTGCGGATATTTTATACAATAATTTCAATGAAATTTGTATTTCAAATATTTATATTTTCGTTTAAAACTGATCTCCTTAATACACTTATACGTTTGTTTTCCATTTAGCGCATCAAGAAATAAGTATTCCATATCGTCAATAGTATTGGGGCACATTCCCACATTTTCTGATTAAATGTATAATTATTATAATCATATAATATATCGTTTTGAGTTATAGTTTATGTTAAATGTGTCATTTGGAAATATATACTATGCAATACGTATCATACAAGTATATAGCTTTGAAATTAATACTTTATTTTCTCATGTAGAAATATGAATTGTAGATATTGTGAAATATAATTTATTAATATAAATTTTAAAACTTTTGTCAAAAAGTTACTTATTATTGAGTACCTACATGCTATATTAACTTCTTCATTCTATGTACCAAATGTTTTAAAATAATTAATGTATGTGAATAAGATACGAATAAGACTTCTTTCTATAAATCATATAGTAAGTCAATTTGTATTATATGTTATTATTACACAAATTGGTTAATAACACTACAATATTCCCCCTATTATACAACTTCTAAACTGTCAAAGAAAATCGGTCGTATAACCGGTGAAGCTACATAAGAGAAGTCACATGGACTATGCCCAGATTTCTGTTTTTAAACAATCCTTATGTAGTTTTCAAGTGATCAGATATATTCTAACTTTAAAAACGTAATTAATTAAAGACATAACAATAAAAAATATTAATTAAATATTGAATTGCAAACTTCATGAATTACATACAATTACATACATATATTATGTACGTGTAATATATAATGTATAAATGTTTTTTTAATTATAGGCGCATACATACTTAATACTTAATCATAATAAATAAATAATTGAATACATAGGTATATACTACTAAAAAGAACATATTCTGGTTATAATATGTCTATCCAGTTACTTTCACTATAGATACATAATTATACATATGGAAAAAAGTGACTAATTTTGGTTTGCTTGTTTTGTTGCACTTCAATTTAATTGGTGAATGTCATTGCTAAAGCACATAAGAGAATCGATAGCAATTTGATTGCCATAAGTCAAAAATCTGACAACGATTTCAATTTTTTAATAAAATAATGCAATTGTCATTTATGTTGTGCGTTGATGAATTGTTGTTTATGTGCTAATATCAGCAGTAGGTATGCAATTATAAATTAAATGAAATCATAAATAAATTGTTTACCCAAAATGTAGCTGGAGAGGTCGAAAAATAGGAGCAATTTGTGAAAAATGACACATTTTTACGGTTGTTGGTCACATTAGCGGGGGAATTGCAGAACAGGAGTATAATTAACACTACAGAAATTCAAATAATTCCGTGCAAAACAATGAGGTCGCATGAAAGGAGAATAAGAGAGGTACAACTGATTTGTGGATATTTTTTAATATAATGATTTTTGTAATTCTATTTTTAGTTTTATTTAATTAATTAGCTTTAATTAGACTTATTAAGTAATCTGTTCATATCACCAAACAAGTAAGAAATGTTCTTCTAACCTACATCTTCCCCATCATTTGATAATGTTCTCTTGATTGATAAAAGAATTAGAAATATATAGTTCTTCATAAATATCAAGTACATTAAGTGTATTGTATGTACCGAAAAGATTCAAAAGTAAAACAAATAAATTGAATGCATTTTTGAATCTGATGGCTTAAATCTTTGATTGTCTAAAAAAGGGGAAAACGGATGCGGTGGTATCCTCATTTAAAATGGACAGGATATTTTCAACGACATTTTTATGGAGGCAAACTATGTACCCGTATATATTTTATCTTTTATCAGTTTGGAACAGAGTGGAATAAAATATGAAAATTGTATATGTTCGTAGACATAAAATTTATTTTTTAAGTTGTTCGAACTTTGCATATTGTAAATATTCTACGGTTTTTAATATTTGAAAATTTTGTAGACATTGAATTTATTATCTTATGTTATTTAATTAATTTGTTTAAAAAATGTTTATCTATATAGTAAAGAAAATAAATAAATATATAATTCCTTAGTAAAAAATGAAACATTCTGAGTTATGTATATAAAATCTAAAATTTTATTTGTAAAATCAGATTTGCAAATGAATTGGTAAAGGTTTGTAATATTAGTACAATAAGAATAGTTTTTTTTAAGAATATATTTTGAGTGTTTTTCAAAATTTATTTTTTAATTGTTAAAAATGGCTACTTTTTGTAGTAAAATATTATTTTTAAAACAATTTTGAACTACATGCGAAGATTTAAAACTCTACTCTATTGTGAAGTTTAAAAAGTATATACGGGGGCCTGTTGAGCTCTCCCCCCTCCTCTTCTTCAAGCTGATATAGATGCGCTAAAAAGCCCGATATTGATAGGGTTATACAAATAATATAAGATATAAACTTGAGTGGATATATAATGTGGCTTTTAGAAGATCTTTCAGATATTTTTGTGCAACATAAAAATAGAAAGTTACAAGCTTGAGAGTTAGTAGAACATCCGTTATAGAACATCACAGACATGCAGCTAATGAGAGATCGGTATTAAAACATCCAGCGGAACAAGCTTACTTAATGTGTATAAATAAAAAGGCGGATCGATGAGCGAAAGAGAATATACAATAACAATTGTGTAATAGTATACCTTATTGTTCTCTTATTGTGTTCTTTATTAATGATCTCTCTTGGCTGCTTGGCTGCGATGTTCTACGGTGGAAGCTTAACTAAAGCCGTGTCTACACGAGCATTATTTTCGACGAACCGGTTCGTCGTACCAAAATACCCGTCTACACTATCAAACTGGTTAGTCGAACCAAATCTAGATTTCAAACGTGTTTGATATTTACATTTATCTCGGCAAAAATCAGCTTCTCTATGACTGAGTCTAACCACACAATAACTGTTGATTTTAGAAGGTGAACTCCACTAAACAAGAAATTACTACAACAGGCTATACATATATTATACCGCATGTTATTTACATTAAAAGCTGCGACTACTACATCTCAGTAAAGCTTACATTGATAGATAGCTTAAAATTCAGTTCATATAAATATGCAAATTAAATCGGTTGCTAAATTCACAACAATAGGTAGTGCACGCAATGGAAAAAGAGGCCCATACATGCTTTAAAAATACAGAGACATACGTAGTAGTAAAACAGACAATTCAAGAAATGCTATTGAATTGTAATATTATGTTGTAGATCGCATTTTTATGCATATAGAGAATTTAATATTACAGAGTATACCCCTTTAAGTTTAAAATAGGATATATAACTATATAAAATTATTAACCAATGAGAAAACAAAATTATATTTAGTTCGTCGAACCAGTCTTGTGCGTGTAGACACACATTTCCTTCGAACTAGTTCGAAGAACCGGCTCGTCGATAAAAATTGCTCGTGTTATGAGACTTATACTTTATTTCTGTAATGCCCCGTACACACGCTGAAGCCGGCTTGATGAACTTATTGATTTTTAATGCAACAAAATCTCAAAATATTTATGTTTAACTAGTTTAATTTCTCAGCCAGCTTGTCAAGCCAAAATTATAGATCCCCACGGTCAAGCCGGCTTGATAAATTTATCGATTGACTTGATGTCAAGCTAACGCTAAAATCTATCGGTTGATTAAGTAATCACGTAATTCAGTAACTTATGATCAATTCTTCTTCACTACTTCTTCAGCTTAACTCATCATAAAAATAATACAAAATCAAGATAATATATCACTATTCTTCTGTCATACAGGTTATCAACAGATAACAATATAGAAAATTATCGCAAAAATTATACAAAATCAAGATACAACATGTTTTGATAATTTATTTAATCAAAAATCTATCATTTCATCAAGTCGGTTTGAACGTGTGAACGGGGAATTACGCATTGACAAGGGTATGCAAAAACTTTCCAAATAGACCGCTTCATACCCTCTCAAGTTTACGTGTTCTATTTATTTTTTTAAAACATAGTAAGTATTCTTTATTTGCATAAAAAAAAGATTATTTCAAAAATTTACAAACAAACAGAAATAATACAAACTAAAACAAGCATAATTAAATTAGTGCAGTTATTAAAAAATAAAGATGACGTACTAAAAATAAACCTTGATTTACAATTTTTCTGTTTAACGAAAGTCGAGACTACAATGATATTTATTAAAACAATTAAAGCTACGATAATTAAATGAATAACATAGAAATTAAAAGGAAGAGAGATTGTTGCCGTTAATACTGTTACCTCTGTGTTCCTTCTGTCTTCCATAACATAATATTACCTACAGTAACTAAGTATAAACAGACTTCTAACTTTCGTCAAAACTCTATACGTTAATCATAAATTCTCTACTTGGTTACACAATTGGAATCCTGTGAAGTAGGTATTTACGTACATGTAGCATTTGAAGTAAATTGGAACAAAATGAAAATGCACTAAGATTTAATAACAAAATGCAATGGTTTATTAACTCAATATAAATTATATAGTCTAATATACAAATAGTAGATTTTTTACTACAAAAAGTTTGCATTATTATTTAAATATATATGCAGTGTATATTGAGGCCTTTAGTCAACTGTTATTATACTCGTATTATCACAATAATATACGAGTAAATATATATGTAAATCAAGCGAAACATATAAATACATTACTATAACTATATAATTTCTGAATCTATAACGATACAATTTACATGAAAATAGTGGCACTAACATAACTTCTACATGCGCATGTGTTGCTTTTTATCCATTTATTTCTCCAATTATTTACTCTACTCCTCTTTTCTTTGATTGCGTTCTCCAGGTTGCCCTGTACTCTTCGTCAGTAATGCTTCTTGGACTGACCTCCACCCGCTTCATGGCCGTTGTACACCCGTGGGAAAATCGTAAAATGAGTATCTTTGAGGCGAAGTTAGCTTGCATGGGAGCCTGGATAAGTGAGTTCCCTTTCTGCTCTACTCTGAAAATAAGGGGGAGCACACACGCATGCAATATTCATATATAGCCTTCTGTGCGATCAAATAGATACATTTTCAGAACTCCTACATTAGTAGCTATACATACTCCTATATATATAATAAAAGGATAAAATATAGTTTGTATAAATCTACAGTTAAACATTGTAAAGTTAAATATACTTTCACATCGTTTTATAAATTCTTCTACTCTAAAATTATATATTATAAAAAATTCAATAAATTTTTTTTAATTTTTCATAAATTTTTACTTTCAATATCCTTTTTATAGTCACTATATATATTAATGTATCATTTTTATCTAAATTTAATATTCATAGACATATATATATGAATAAATAATGTTAAAATATACATTTAATACAACTTATAAAACAAAATACTATATTCAACGCATTTTTCGAACGAAGTGAGAATAAATGGTTAAAGATAATAACAATAATTAAACATTTACAAATTATTGTATGGCTCTACGAGTATACAGTAACTTTTTAATATACCAGGCAATTGATATGAAAATCATTCTTAATTAATGATTATCCATAGCTGTTGGAATTTATTTCAAATATTTTCGGGCGGATAATCAAGTTTAATCATTAATAGCCAGATGAACGTGTATTTAAAACAACATAATTTCCGGGCGGATAATGACATGATTATCCGCCCGCAAAAATTACAAACTATTATTAACTGCGACAATTTCAGAATCATTTTCTACAGAGAGGGATGATCTTGTTAGTTGACGCATTGTTTCTCTGCCTCGCAGGCCAAAATAATA